>JAUMHR010000050.1:37282-48989 GCA_032361145.1 Enteromius fasciolatus
AGAGGAGACAAAACCCCATCCATGAGAGAATGGGGAAAAAAACCTTGGGAGAACCAGGCTTAGTTGGGTCCAGTTCTCCTCTGTCCGGACGCCCAGCACCTCATTTCCAGTTCAATATTAAACACACGTTGGATTGTGTAAGGATAATGCTAATGCACTTCCTCTAATTTCACCATTATTTTTCAGACTATGCCAAAAAAACTCAGAAATGTGATCGGTTTCATAAATCCTAACGAGAAATCCTCACAGATAACATTTTTCTCTAAGAAGGCACATAGTTAGGGGGATACTGGTTCTTCTAGTATCTAGTAGTTTTTTTTAGTATCTTTGCAGAAAAAGGATATCCAAGATCGGTCTGTTATTAAATCATTTTTTGGGGTCAAGTTTTGTTTTTTAACGAGCAACATAATAAAAGACAGTTTAAAGGTTTTAGGACATATCCTACTGACATTCTCACACACAAATACTTTCTCTCTCACACACGCATACACACTCTCACTCACCATCTGTTTGTACCCAAGGCCAGATGGACGTGTCCATGGCTGAAAGCTCCATGTCTGCAGACGAGATGGAGGCGGAAATGGCTCGGATTCAGCGCCTGCGGGAGGTGCTGGTGAGACGCGAGTCTGAGCTGCGCTTCATGTGAGTAGCTGCTCATTCACTGCACATGATCAGAACGACAGGCTGACATTCTTCTCTTGAAATGACAGAATCTGAGTGATTGGTTTACTTTTCATGTTCTTCTAAGGATGGATGATATTCAGCTCTGCAAAGACATTATGAAGCTGAAGCAGGAGCTGCGGAAGATAGTGGCAGTGCCAGGTGACACACACCCACACACACACACACACACACACACACACGTGTCTCAGATTGGATTGACGTGTGCATTTTCTAACACACAGATGCAGAGAAGACTAAGAAACATCGTCAGAGAGAAGAGAAATTAATCCAAGAGATTCATCAGCTGGTGCAGAAGAGAGATTTTCTGGTCGATGATGCCGAGGTTGAGCGTCTGAGGTCAGAGAAAACTTTTATAGCTGACGTTTGTCATCAGATTTACTCTCTGAAAGTTTCTGAGAGATTTTTCTGGTTGTCTCTGCCTCACAGGGAGCAGGAGGAGGATAAAGAGATGGCAGAGTTCCTCCGACAGAAGCTCAGCGTAATACAGGGTAAGAGTTTGCACAGCCATCTCTCACGTTCATGTTTTAGGAGTTTGCCTTTACATTTAATCAAATTGAGCAAATAATAAGCCTATTTGGTGTGCTGTTCTGGCTCGGAATATAACTCTCCAGACCCGTAACATGGGATGAGAATAGTTTAATAGTGAGGAGTTTGGGTGGAGGAGGGATCTTTTTAAGGAAGTAAAGTTTATTTGTTAAGTGCTTTTCATAGACAGACGGTCACAAAGCGCTGTACACAAAGATAAAAGTAAAACATTAAATAATACGAACAATGCCAGTGTAGAGCAATTTAAAAAGATGACAATTCACAGAAGGCCTTTTTAAACGAAACTGCTTTGTAAAGGAATCCACAGAGTCAACCAAAAACGTAAATGTGGCGTAAACTGTTCCACAGCCTTGGTGCCACACACTGATTTCGTCTTCAGTCGTGTCCGGGGATCAACCAACAAACTCTGTATGTTAAAACGAGTATTTTAAAATCAATCGGAAGCCAGTGTAGAGAATATAAAATGGGAGTAATGTGAGCACGTGCTCCCGCCTCTAGTGACGTGATTCCTATCAGCTCCGCCCACTTTGAGCTTCAGAAACACTCATCAAAAACCTACGGGTGATGTCACGGACACTACATCCAGGTTTTTTATCCAGGTCTATGATCCAGATGCACACCTGTTAGGCTTGTTTTGTAAAGGTTGCTTAAATTTCTTTATTTAATTAAGGCCTAGTCCTGGCTTAAGCTAAGCCCTGTTTGTGAAACCGGACCCGTTTACACTTTCATACCCATATCAGCACTTTGTTGTTTGTGATGAGAATTCTTTAAAGAGCAGGGGTCCATTCTTTGTACCTCGCTAACTCAGTTAGCTGGATTTGTCCTGATCTTGGATCGTTCGGTTCTTCATCTGGGAGTTGCTGTCGTAGCAACAGGTCCGTAAGCGTAAACCTGCTCGGGTAAACAGGGTTTAGGCTGCGCTCCCGGCGGGTTATGATTGGTTGAAATGGCGAGGTCACATCTGATTGGTTAAAGAGTACGACTGACGTGGACTGACTCACGTGGGAAAAGAAAGTATATCTTGCAAGAATACACAATTTTTCACCCTACAAAAATGTTATATGGAATAACAAAGATTTTAAAACAAATCTTTATTCTATCATACCTGGTTCAATGAAGGTATTCTTTTATTTAATTCTCATGGATATTTGTCGTCATAAACTGAATTTCTTCAAACATTTAATTGACCAATTAGACCAAGAGAATTTGCTATTGTTATTGACACAATTCGAAAGAGTGTGACAGTACTTTGAAAAAATGATATTTCAGAAGGAATCAGCAGTTAATGCTTGTGGAAACATTTTCATTGGAAAACAGCAGTGTCGTAATAAGATTATAAGGAATGCTCTTCGGTCATGATTGTTCTGCTCTTCTTTATTTGATAATATCTCTTGGGTTAAAGCATGGAATCTGTTAAATAATTTTGTATCGAAACAAAATTAAGGAAGTGTCTTACAAAATACTTCATAGGATTTATCCTGCCGAGCATGTTTTGGAAAGATTTAAGCTTAATATTTCATATACCTGTGAATTTTGTGGTCAAGAAAAAGAAACCATTTTGCATCTTTTTTTTTATTGTATTAATTCAAGAGTATTTTGGAAAGATATGGAATTCTATATTAACAGAAAAATGAAATGCATGATAGAAATTAGTATATTTAATGTGCTATATAGAAAATGAAAGATTGAATTGGAAAGAACAACTTTTTAGACATTTATTTTATTAGGAAAATTCCATGTACATAAGAAAAGTGGGCTGGGTGTAAACCAAAGGTTTCTAATTTTATTGATGACTTTAAATTGTATGTAAATATCCTGGAACAAACAAAAAGCACTGAAAACATGTAATGCTCAAAATTACTCAAATTTATGTCATGTAATTTCTTTTCTTTTTTTTCTAATTTGTTTCTTCTTTTCTCTGGCAGCTAATGCTAATTTGACCCGAGTATGTAATACCTCTTGTTCTTGTGGCATTGAATTAATAATACAAAAAAAAGTATCTTGCAAGAAAGTTTTTTTTATTTTTTTATTGCTAAATTCAAAAACATACAGATAGCACAAAAAAACTAATTATCCCCAAAACTGACATTTGAACAGACAAGAACAAGAAAACAAAACACTCTTTAAAGAAAGAAAAGGAAGGGGAAAGAGAGGAAAAATACAATAATTACATTTTTTAAAGGATAGACTACATAAGTACCCACAGTTTTCATAGCTTTCTTATTAACAGATTCAGAAATCAAAGTTATTCTCCATGTCTATCTTGATGATTTACACACAAATGATGAACACACACACGTACAGTATATGGATGGCTGTATTTACACACACGTACAGTATATGTATAGATGTGTGTGTGGATGGCTCATCATTCGTGTGTTCATCGCTGTGTATGTCTAATAATAATCACATTCTATTCCCCCGATTGCGTCTATATAATTGGAGGTAATTTTCTCAAATCTATCACATGGGTCCACTGCTGGCTCTGACATGAAAGATGACAAAAAGAGCAATTACTGCAAAGAAGATTTGAGATATTATATATAAAGGGCAAACCCTGTAACATGGGCAGCACTAACACATTTCATTTGTTCGCTCTCTCCTGGCTTTTGCAGCATTATCGGTGTTTCCCGGAGTCTTTATTAAAGTTTGAAACTCTCCTTAACCCTCTAATAAAAAAAAAGAGCTGGCTCTTTTGCCATTTCGTTAACCAATCGAAGGGGTTGTGATCAGTGTTTCTACTATCGATACATGCCGCCTTTTAAACCAACGCACGAGTGTTAACCTATTAATCCTAGACAACTCAATCCAGCTATACTAATCATCCACAGCAGGTGCGCTCGAAGAACCGGTTTAGCGAGCTCATAGTTAGCGCGAGGATTTGATCTTGGATGTTGTTAGCGGTGTGCGAAGAACGACCCCAGAACCGCGGTGTTTCCTCTGATGATGAGTTTATGACAGTCTCAGTGCTGGCCGACGGACAGAATTTAGCAGTGATGTCCTGCACAGCAGGCTCTCCAGAGTAAAATCTGCTCTATTCAGACAAGAATTGGTCCATTTCTAAATAGAGTTAAAGTTAATGAGCTAATGACTAATTAAATGAGCATGGAGCACTAGTGATAAACACCTGCTGTTAACAATCAACATCACTGAAGAAAACACTGTCCCCCAGTTTCACAGACAAGGCTTAAGCTAGTCCCAGACTAAACTGCATGTTTGAGCTGTCTCAGATGAAAATATCTTGCTCTGACGGATCTTAAAACATATCAGTGTCATTGTTCTGTGTTAAGATGCACACCTGTAATATCTTCTTATAAGACACTTTTGTAAAAGTTGCTTAAATATCTTAATTAAACTAACGCCTAGTCCTGGCTTAAGCTAAGCCCCGTTAGTGAAACCGGGCCTAGGTGTGTTGGAGACGCACTACACTAGCCTGTCTCCGGCGGACGAGCAGCCGCTGCAGCCGGGGAGGAGTAAAGAGTTTCCGTAGTGTGCTGAATCAACGTCATTATGGCAGACCACGCCATATACATTTACCATATCGCCTAATCTTCATTTTCATCATTAATGTTTAGTTTGAATATAAAGATTGATTACATACAGGAAAAAGAAAAAACACACAGCACACATCGTGCTTGTGGTCACATAAAGTGTGTCGAGGCTTGCGCAGAAGAGTTAACCCTAACCTCACCAGCTACCACGAGCTCTTGAGTTAGAAACGCACAAATGTTCGATGTAAACAATATTGCAGTTGCTTGGAAGCAAACAAATTGAAGTAAAAGGGCCAAGAGCCCAACTAAAGTAAACACTTGCCACAATTATGACCGTAATTATTTCTTATGACTAATAAAACATTGGCTAATCTAAAGAGAGAGATTTCTTGATTGATCTTAAGACTGTGGCTGAAGTCAGATGTAGTTCTTTCTTCAGTGATGTTGATTGTTCACAGCAAGTGTTCATCACTAATGCTCAATCATCATTTAATTATTCACTTAATTAGCTAATTTATCTTTGGTTTAGAGTAGTGCTGCACGATTAACCATATCGCAAGCACGATGTCAGCCGATGCGATTACATTACAGCAAATGCTGTGATTATATTAAACAAAGTCATTCGTTCTTGTGCTCACAGACGCGAATGAAGCGTTAATCGTGAGTGATGTACATGTTAAGTCAATGCAAAGACTTAATTAGGCATCCTGCAACGCCATTCAGGCGTATTAAGCGGCTCGTTGAACACGCTGGTTTTACTGCACGCGTAAGCAGCGCGGCCATGGTGCTTTCGTTCTGGCAGCTTGTACTGCAGCAGGCTGTAGACGAGCATCTTTCTGTCGTATTTTCCAGCGTTCTTCTCTGAACACGGTGTGCCATGTGCTTTGATTTCTGTCATTTCTCTGCACCGCTCCTGTGTGCTCTCATCCGATAGCATGGGCACCCAAATAAATACACGCCGCTGACGCTCTGCTGACGCGTGCAGTGTGAAACCGGCGTGAACTCCACGTTCAAGCGTCCAGCTACACGCGAAGAGAGATATTCGCCCAAGCCGCCTCAGCTGTGAACGCACTTTTATCAAAGAGGGGTTTGAGAAAATGACTGACACACTGGACAAGAGATACCAGAAGAAAAGTGTAGGTTACATCCTGCTAAAATGTTTTGGGACAACATGTAAAAACGTAAAAATAGGTATTTGTTTTATTTATCTGTACTTTTGACTTTTACATTTTATTTGAATGTTAATTGAATGCAATTTAATTCGGTAATGTAAAGATGTTACCGTTATATATTTTTGTATAATTTAGTTGCTAGATTGCTCTGAATGCTGTATCTCAGCTGAGAAACACAGATTTCAGCATTATTAGTAATCTGTGTGCGTTTTCCTTGATAACAAACAAGTTGAGTCAAACCACTTATATATCGTATCGCAATCTTGACCTTAATAATCGCAACGTGACATTTTTCCCTAATCGTGCAGCGCTAGTTTAAAGTTAATTGAACTCTTTTCAGAGAACATTTCTAAATAGAGTACTTTACTCTGGAGAGTTTGCCGTGTCGTGTAATCATATTAAATATAAAAAAGATCTACTTTCAGAATCCACATGCTCTCTCGGTTTGAATGGGCATGAGAATAAAAATATATTTTGTATGTTCACTAGAAAGTTATCAGACTAAACCCTAGCCCAGTACACCTGACGGTAACTACGGTCTCGCTCTTTAATCTTACTCAGATTTTCAAACGAAGCAGCACATACGATTGGTTTCCCAACAACAATTGGACTTTTCTTTATTTTTGATTTTATATATAGGGGGTCAGTGGCATCGGGTTAAAGTTACCGCTGATATCGAGTCACGTTTCTCTTCGCAGGAGCTCCGAAGCCCAGAACAGCCGAACCTCCAGCCAACAAACCGTCCATCAGCAAGAGCAGCGCGGCCCTCATTAAAGACTGCTGCGGAGCCACACAGTGCATCATCATGTGAAGATCACAGAGTCCTCGAAGCAAATCATATTACCTGAATTTAATGAATATGAGGTTTGCCGACTCAGCATTAGAAAGACGTTGAGCCCCTCAGCATGCCTCCATCGGGCCGTCAGGAGGAGCCCAAAACATCCCACACAAACACTAAACTCAGCTCACAGAGAAGTATTGGTTTATTCTGCACCGTTCACAAGCACAAGATCATCACCGTCACACAGAAATAACACTGCTAGGAGTGCCTCATAACCCATCTCACAGTTCACAGATGCTTTCAGACATTAAGGGATTCTGATGTTGGGGGGTTTCCTTAAACAGGAACTAGTTCAAGACAGAAGTGGATCAACGTAACCATGAACCGTGATGAATGTGCAGTATTAGGATTGGTTTAGGGTGACCATACATCACCTGGACGTGTCCTGGCCAGGATTTCTTTAATATTTGAAGTAGCACTAGTGTTTCGAAAACATAAGATGCTGATGTCACGTCATCGCTCTCCACGTGCAAACAAAACCAAACCAATATAGAAAACTGCATGTATGGTCACTCTAAGTCCTTCTGAAAAGTGTGGTATTTAAACAGGCCTGATAACCCGAAATAAATGAATCTGAACAAACACAGCTTGTGAATATTCTGCAAATAAAGGATCTTCCTGCAGTCTGTCGCCCCTGTATTCTGTTTTATAACCCGCTCATCTGGTGTTCAAGCTTTGTTCTCCAGCACAGACGCATCATTTATACGGTTTGATTTCTACACCCGGAACACCAGCAGCTCTTCAGCTAAAACTCAATGACCGAAGTGACAAACATTTACAATATATAACTCTTCAGAAACACTTTAACAAAGGATTTTAACAAATAGAACGTTATGATAAACTAAGAGTTCTGACCCAACAATGAACAACTCTATTATCAGTCCTTAAAGGTTAATGAAGAACATTAAAGTCCGCTCGAGTTTCTCTGCATCCTTCATTTATAAAAACAATCAAACTTTCTGCTTAAAGCTGTAGTTCATAACCTTTTTGATTCCATTTGATCTACTATAATAGAGAACGTACATAACCATCCCCTAACTTTAGCCTGACTCACAGCGGTTATCTTATGTCTTCTAATCGGAGAGGAACAGGTAGGTTTTCGTGGGAAAACCTATAAACAAGCTGTAAACAAGAGACCCTGCAGGTGACGGATCGCTTAATTCAGCTTCTCACAGCAGCTGGAATAATTCAATGTTAAATGATGGTGGATTGTACCAAATATATCATCAAGAATATTAGGCCTATTAATTGATCGCTGTATCAACAAACACTGGCATTTGTGAAAGGATATTCTTGTGTGTGAGCCAATCACCATCAGTGTTAGCTTTATTACAAATACTGAACCCTTTGAAACCCTCAGAGGGTTAGAAACATTTCCAAAATCAACAAATAAACGTCTATTTTATGATGTTAGAGTTTACGAGTGAAAGATCTTCAGCTCAGATCACAGTAACACGGTTCCTTGAATCAGCTCTAAACTTTATTTCCAGATATATTTTCCACAGGAACTTGTTTTTCCTCGCAGGTTCAGTGTGACGAACACTGGATCTAGTGTCTGAGAATGGCGTGCGTGTTCATATACACGGATCGGTCTTCACAGGATGTTCTACAACAGATATCGTTTGATCCAATTCAGCTAAGTGGTGTTTAACTGATCCAGTTAGGAAAACCATCCTCGACACCAACACGACAGAAAGCAGGACACCAAATGATGCTAGTGATGTTTATTATACATGACAGAAATTTGGTCATTACACAGAAATAAAAAAATCCTCCTAACAGCACTTTCTGGTGGAGGCTAAAATCATACAAGACCTCCAGTGTCTTGAGGCTGAACGTCCACGTTATTTCACACGAAGATCATGGTGTTCAGCTGACGGCACAATCTGAGAGACTTCTGGGTTCATTGTGGTCGTCTGATAGAAGGGAGCGTGCACACACACACACACTAAAACTGCACTTGACGAACACTAAACACTAAAAGATGAGACACGTTCAGAATCAAATATTTCTATCAACAGCATGAGGCAAACGTTATGCAAACATGCATAAAATCACTGAGACACATGTACTTCAGCTCCGTTTCGCTGGCAGCCTTCAGAAAGCTTCCAAGAACACGGTCAACAGATGCGAGGGCCAAAGAGAGCCATCCTGAAAGAAACAAACTAACGCGCTCCACAGCCGCGATACGGGCTACTCTCATGGACAGCGGGCGTCCGAGCACCTCGTGTTAGCCGAAACATACACAAAACAAAACACATCTACTCAAATCATCTTCACCGTGACCCAAAGCCATTAGCAGAAGCGGAGTCTCGCGCTGGCGTCTCGCTCTCGTAGCGCTACAGCTGATACAAGCCATTGTAAAAGCCTTCGGAGAGCAAAGCACAAACGAACGCGCCAACTCAAGGTTCAAATAAACAACCTTGGCATTTCCAGAGGAGCAGCTACACTGATTAGCATCATCTAATTAGCATGATTCTGCCAAAACGCATAAAAGAAATGCAGTAAAAGTCTGCAGCGACTCAAACGACCACTTTCAAACAAGGGTTTATGCACCATGTGCATAGAACTATCAAAGCAACTTCCAGACCAAAAAAAAAAAAAAACATCTATAAAAACCACACACTGCCTCGGCTGCAGAACACAAGATCGTCTCTCTTTGGCCCGCTGAACGTCTTCACGCAGACTCCCATAATGCATCTGGACAACAGTAAACTGTAAGACCGGTGCAAATCTCCTCCAACGAGCAGCAGAGACGATTTTAAACTAAACACTCCTGTAAGAGTTTCAATAAACACAGACTTCATTCCCAATACGAACTTAAGCGATTCGAGACGGGCGGCTTCGACGAATTGATCAGCTAAAAGGGAGGAAGGCCCTTCGGTGTCGGGCCCCGGCTCTGAAACAGACTAACACAAAAGCATCTGTGAGCGTTTGAGATCTCAGATCAGAAAAGAATAAAGTGAACTTCCAGCAAACTCATTCTTCCATTTCATCCGACGGAGCCCATGTGCTTCAAACAACACAAATAACGTCGTAAACAAGCCTCAGCAGATTCCCCTAATAAAGGTTTGGACGAGAGCGTCACGATTCACAGTTCACAGCGGCTCAGCTGCGGTTCGCATGATTCAGGCCTCACGCTAACAACTCATAATGAGCAACAAAAAAAATACAATTACACACAGAGAGCAGCTACCGACACGACGACTGAAGAACATGAGCTCAAACACAGATCACAGTCACCAAACTGACCACAGAACCTCCGTCAGCCTCAGAACAACACGCTTCGCAAATTTCCCTCGTGATGTCAGAGGTCACGTGATGTGCACAGCTTTAGACTGGCAGGGCGGTTGTGAAGGAGAAATTAGCCGCTAGTTTAACCTTGCGCGTGTTCCGTCGACCGGGGCTGTCCGTGACGGATGTTTTGGCACTGGAGGGCTCACTCGCTCCGTGATCCGTGCCGCTCTCAGACACCGAAGCCATGAGCCGAACGCTGGATGACCGAGGCTGACGATCCTGAACCGGCTCTCGCTCGAAGCGGATCAGGTCTCTGGGCTGCAAAAGAACTGGGTCGGGCCGAAGCTGAGGAGATGGGAGGCAGGAGGGCACCGGAGCACACAACAGGTCCACCGGAGAACCAGAGCCCAGACACAGCAGCTCCATCTCACCTGAGACACACACACACACGATTAGCTGGTGCTGATGACAGATGCACAGCCTAGCACTAGCGGCGGCTCTTTACCGCTGGCAGGGCTGTCGGCAGAGCGGGGCTCTTCATCTAGACCAGGCTCTTCTGCAGTGACCGCAGGACTGCCACGAGCTGGAGAACACACACACGGTTATCAACACTAACGGCTTTAGTAATGCAGTCAAGATCATGGTCACAACACGCTGGAAAGAAGAAATGAGTTTATAACTTCATGATCAGACAAATGCGTTCCTGTCAGACACCCACACGCTGAAAGCATTTCCAATCCGACGGCATTCATCAGATTCAGAGCATTGTAACGTACTCTAACAGCAACATCACCGAATAACTAATGCTATACACACACACACACAAGATTTTAAAAAAGGTTAGGTTAGGGTAATCAACCACCCTTTTACATCCTCCGCTTTGGTAACTTAAGCGTGAGATTTGTGAGCGGAATCAGGGGTGTCGGACCGCACCCAATCTCTGCAGGACTCCCCTGAGACACAGACATGTGTGAAGAGTCAAGGATTCGGTTACCTCTCATGTCGTTCTTCAGGACGATGATCTTTTTGTGACCGTGACCTTTAATCCAGACCACCTGTTGAAAACAAAAAACAGAACGTGTTCATCCCGAGCCATTAATGTGAACGTGGAGTCAAACCAAAGCTGTCAGCGTACCTGAGGCACGGCGGCTAGCAGCTCCTCCAGCATCTTGTAGCCGTACGTCTGCGGCTGAAACTCTCGGCCGGTGTATTTGCTGAAGGCACCGCAGAACTCTGACAGGAAGATCTGGTTATAATGGTAGGTGTGCAGCAGCGCACGGACGTCACGAGCGAACTGGTAGAGTCTGGTGAGCCTCACGCTCTCCTCGGCTCTGCCGTCGTCCCGCTCATCTCCGGAGAGCTGTGGAGCAAGACACAAACATCAGTGAAGCACAGTTGTGTCAGCAGCAGTAAAACTCCAAATACTCCCTGCAGAAGCAGCCAGGTAACCCCTGTAGCTCTAGCTGAACACACAGAAGACGGCTTTCATTGTGACTAATAAACACACGACTATGACAATATATGGTTTACTCTCGAGTAAAGAACTCTTGTTAAATGTGGTATTTTCAGATGTACTAAACAGAGCTGTAGTTCCTAGCCTTGCTTCCGCGACTATAAAGCTCATACGAGCTTAGTCTGGCCAAGCTAACTTACTACCCGGTAGGGTTGTGCCGATAGACGATAGTATCGTGTATCGACGATAGTCAATGCTATCAACGATACCAGATGTCTTCGTC
>JAUMHR010000050.1:50591-69181 GCA_032361145.1 Enteromius fasciolatus
CAGCTTGCATTAGAAAACGGAGATCCTCTCTTCTCTTGCCCCCAACCACCCATACACGATAATATCGTGTATCGGCGATCTCACAGGCTGGCGATATGACGATATGAAAAATGCCATATCGCGCAACCCTACTACCCGGCCTCCATCAGATGCCTCTGTATACTACTGGACGAATCTACAACCAATCAGACCACTCAATCCGATGACGTATGCGTAGCGGCGGAACCTGAAGACACCCTAACCTTCATTAAAGCAGTAGGAAAATGTCTTTAATTACTTCTGCTCCGTTTTCAAAGAAAAGCTGTCATGACAATTTCTCAAAACAGCTGCAACAGCGGAGTCAAACGAATGTCGCTGCTCGGTACACACCATGTTTCATCGGTCAGTGCTTATGAACGTGGTTTTGCGTGGTTTATCAGTGAACTCCAGCTCAGTGTAGTAAATGCTGCTCAAGCAAATGGAGGTTCAACATGGATCACAAAACCACGTGACAGTCACGCTCGATTAATCAGATGGACGCGGCTCGTACCTGCAGCAGGTAAGGCAGACTCTTCAGCAGCTCAGGCAGAGAGATGAAGCCGTACTCGCAGGGGTTAAGCGGCGCGCCGTAGCTGAGCTCGTACCGCTTCCTTAGCTCCTCTACGCCGAGCTGATCGCAATCCTCAGGAAGTGACATCATCAGCGACAGGAGCTGAGACGTCAAGGCTCGCAGGGACTTCCTGTTAATCAGCTGCACCTGTTTCCCTTCAGAAGCGTCCACCACCTACAGAGAGAGCAGAGTGAGAAAAAAAAACAACAAAAAAGAAAACAAAAGATGGCTGATGGAAGGAAGCAAGGTCATGATCTGAGAGGGAGTGATCCGGGACGAAGTGAGGTCACCTTCACCACGTGGCTGAGCTTGTTGAGCAGGGCGGGCAGTGTGGCGGCGTCGTAGTCCTGCAGACGGAGGCTGTAGCCAAATGTCTTGCTGTATTCACTCAGCAGCTGACTGACAGCGAGGCCCGAGTCCCGCTGAGCTCGAAGCAGCTTCACCAGCTGCGCTGCCAGGGCTTTAACACGCTCCACCTCCGTCAGCGCCAACAGCCGCTCCTCTCCACACTCCAGCACCTGAGACACAAACACAGAGTCAGACCCCTGCTGCTCCAGCACCTCTTCTCGGAGGCTCTCCACCCACCAGAAGAACGTCTGGGATGGCCTCAAACAGCTCCATCAGTTTGGTGAAACCGTAGTAGGAGAGCTTGCACTGGCGCCCGAAGTGGTGGTGATACGTGGGGATGAACTTGCTGAAGGGCATGCGGAAGTGAGGCTGATGTCTCAGAAGATCTACAACCTCCTTGCCAAACTGCCGTGTGCGCTCCAGCTCCTCCAGCGTCCGTTCTGAGGGGACAGACCCGGTCAGAAAGAACAGACCAGCAGAGGAGTTACGCCAAGGCCTGACCTGTCACGACCGCAACATGCTCTAGGTCTAGCTCCATCACTTCATTGTGTGTGTTCAAGTAAAACTCAACCGTTTTTGGCTTAACTGTTAAAAATCAATGAATTTAAACCAGCAATCTAATAAAACCTGCTTAATAAAGTCATCTGGGAGAAAAAAGTTGGATCTTCTCCTAATATTAAAAACTTCATCCTGGAACAACCGATGTATTCCAGCAATGAGTTTCACTCTTTCAGCGTGTTACAAGTGTGAAGCAGCACACAAACAAACCAGACACATTCATGCTGCAGAAGTGCTTCACCTCTCTTAGGAACAGAGATGAGTGTGTCAGAGTCCTGCTGAGAGACCGTGATCGTCGTGTCCGGAATCTCAGCCAGCAGGTCGATCAGATCACACATCCCATAATCCACCACCTGCCAGTTCCTGGAGAAGCACCTGAGACACACACAGAGTCAGTTCAGGACGGAGCGGCAGAGGCTCACGCTCCAGCAGCACACAGAGAGATGCTCACCAGTGATACGCCTGTGTGAAATCCCTGATCACCACCTGTTTACTGGCCTGAAACTTCAGCAGCTTCAGCAGGTCTTGAGTGAATCGTTTGATCTGAGCACGGTGGGTCAAAGTCAACAAACGCTTGGAGCCTAGACCCAGGATCTATGCACACACACACACACACACACACACACACACACACACGCGCGCGCGCGGCTTAAGATCACAGGGTACAAAATGTTAAAACTGAACTGAGGCTGTTCACACTTCGCATTAACACATGACCATAGTCCACATACACACTGAAAGACTTCTGATCAGTGTGTCCTGGTCCAGATATGATCAGATATCAGTGTAACATAAACCCAATCCAGCTATCATGTCTGCATTCACAGGTCGATGTCATTAAAATACTGGGCAGTATCTGGTGGGTTATCGAGACACAGAAGTCAGCTGATGTGTCCTGACAGACGGACGATCTGATCTACTCGAGCGGATCACATGTTAATGCCTCGTGTAAACAGCCTGGATGAGAAGGTATGTGGAGTTCAGACCTGCAGCACGTGAGGAACGGCCTCCAATAGCTCCAGCAGTTTAGAGTATCCGTAGTCAGACACACGGCACTGCTTGGCAAAATGGTGGTGATACGCTGGAATGAACTTAGTGATGGGCATCAAACAGGACGGCTGGTTCTTCATCAGATCCACCATCTCTCGGCTGAACTGGATCAGCTGTGGGTTCCCGACCGGACTCTTACTACGCTGCAACCACGGATCTGACAAACATACAAACACACGCAGGCTTATTGACTTACACAGTGGTGCTGGAGAGCGCACACACACACACACTCACACACACACACTCACACACACACACACACCTGCGTTGGGCGGTGGGGGCTTGTTGTGAATCCACTTGATGATCTTGAAGCCGTTCTGGGCCGTTACAATAGTGACTCCAGGGATGCAGGTGATGAGGTGCTCCAGCGGCACGCTTCCCTCCAGCTTCCCCTCCTCTGCAACGGTTAAAGGACTGAACTCTGCTGCATAGCACTCTGGGAAACTGTGTACAGAGAGCAAACTTTCTCATGTGCAAGAGATCAACAGACCAATCGACTTGACTGCACAGACCGTTTCGAGGTGCTTTATAGATTAACTGAACTGAACGAGCAATGAACTGACCCTTTCACGGGACGGCAACTGTTACTTTACAATGCATCACCCGTTTCCATGGCGATGTGTGACGTGACCACACAGTCACAATTAATCTTTAAATTACTCACAGACGTTAGGTGTATTATGTACCATTTAATAATTACATTTACAGTGTTATTGTTATTTGTTTGTGTTTTTTTTTTTTTTTTCTTTTTTCTACATTTTGGGTGTGGGAGGGATTGAGGCTGAGATAAAAAGCAGAACTGTGGTTTACTAACTTTTGTATACTTATGATGTGGTATCTGCACAAAATGTCAATAAATATATTAAAAAAAAAAAATTACTCACAGACGTTAGGTGTATTATGAACTATTATGTCCCAAATCTTTAATATTTGAAAGTAAATGTAATCAGTACTTTAATCATCTTTGCAATGACCACGCTGTCATGTTAATTCATGCTGAGCTTGACGCATTCAAAACCTATTCATGCTCCAGATAGTGTGCGTACACAGGTTATCATCACCTCATGGGGACCAATTGTCTCCACAAAGATAGGAATAGCAGTAAATGTTGACCTTGTGGGGATATTTCTTAGGTCTCCGTGAGGAAACAAGCTTATAAATCACACAGAATGAAGTGTTTGAGAATGTAAAAGTGTGTAGTGTTTCCTGTAAGGGGTAGGTTTAGGTGTAGGGTCAGTGTAGGACAATACCACATACAGTCTGTACAGTAGAAACACCATTACACCTATGAAGAGAGACACCCCAGATTCGCGGTCTGTGAGTGTGAGGGAGTGTGTGAGCGTTAGAGAAAAAAGAAAAAAAAAAAAAAAAACTACCTGGAAAGCTACCTGAAAAACTATGGGTTAGAGTACCTCTGAACAGAAGCGGTTTTATCAAAAGCTGTAATACCAAATATTTATTTCATTCAGTTAATTGATAAGTTAAATCTATTTATAGCATTATTTTTGAAAGCATCCTCATTTTTACACAAGTGTCTAAAACCTTGAACAGTACTGTAGCTTTCCAGGCAAGTATTTTTCCTGTGTGCGCATGTAAGAGTAAGTGTGTGCGTTACCTGAGGAGCGGTACTGTTCCTTCGTGACTCTGCAGTAAACTGTGGACATGAGCAGCCAGAACTTTCAGAGACACCACAACAAACGGGATCATGTAAGAATCTGGATCAAAATCAGATTCACTGAAACCAGAAAAGAACCACGATGAGCTCCAACCTTCCCATACGGTCCAAAAAGGGATTTAACTGAAATGACAAAAACGACTCACTCGGAGCTCTATAACTTTATGTAACTGTGTCTGACCTGAAGTCCTGCTGAGCACCGTGTCGTCTGCAGACGGGCTCATGGTACTCCAGCTCCTCAAACAGAACCGGACTGGCGGTGTTGGAGCTGTCGTGAGAGTGAGCTGATCCTAGTGGGCTCTGCCGGGCCTGAGTGCTGGACAGAAGACACACGAGCCGCCCGCCGCCCTGCTCACGCACACACACCACCTCCGGCAGCCGGTACAGGTCACTGACCACCAGCTTATGACTGAACCTGCAGCACACACACGGAGCAGTCAGGACTCAGTCTCACACACACACACACACACACACACAGGGGTCAGCAAACTCACTTCCTCTCGTACGTCTCTGTGAACTTGTAGAGTGGCAAGCAGTGGGCTGGAGCGTCCTGCAGGATGCTGATGATCTCAGAGCTGAGGAACAAACAGAGTCACATCTACGACAGAAAGAGACAGAGCACAGAAGCAACAGCAGAACACATGATACCTGAGACAGGTGAGAGATTTGTTACTGGCTCTGGTGACGAGAGACACATGAATCCTCTTGCTGCCGATTTTATAGCGATGCAGCAGACTGACCGCTCCGATGGCCTGCTGGAGAGAACTCATGTGTACCCGAGCCTTCAGCTGATAGTCAGTGTGAGGACTCAGATCCACACTCTTCACCTGCGGGCGGACACACACAATAATAAAGCTGTGTTTCCATGTGCTGGGTATGACTTTCTGTGAAATGTGACTCACTCTGCCGTGTTTAGCGAAGGCATCTCTCAGTATTTGCTGTAGGTCCTTGCGTGACATCCTGTAGTCCAGATTAGTGACCTGAACATCCACTCCGTCAGAGAAGGGCTCATCTGTGCAGCCGCTGGGAGATGGAGCACTCAGAGGAGACGAGCGGCTTGACAGGCAGGGAGACGCACTCCTGCAGACAACACACAGACACAGAGGTGTGTGACCAGGATGCCGGACAGCTTTACAAAAACTCTGATGATGGTGTTCACTTACCGTGAGGACCATGAGCTCTGAGAAAGCATCATGGGACTGAAGCTGCGCTGCAAACTTAGTTTACTGAATGCTGAAGGAGTGCTGACCTGAAACGGCTGCGCAGGAGAGTCCCGCCTTCACACAAACACAAATAAAACCCAAGCCAAATAACAAATCTTCATCACAATCAATTTTACATAATGCCCTTTAAGACCACAAGACACACATATTGACAACAATATATGACTAGTGTCTCTGTGTGCGTGTGGTTTATGAGGACAAAAATTTGCAAAATGACATGGATGTCATGGGTATTACAATATGAAGGTGATTTATGAGGACATTTTCAGTGTTCCAGTAATTAGTCATTCAAAAGGCTTAAAAAAATAAAATAAAAAAAAAACCTAAAATGTGTTTCCTGTAAGGGGTAGGTTTAGGTGTAGGGTCAGTGTAGGACAATACCACATACAGTCTGTACAGTAGAAACACCATTACACCTATGAAGAGAGACACCCCAGAAAACACAAAAGCCAAAGTGTGTGTGTTACCTGCGGCTGCGCTGCAGTGGCTCCGCTGGTTTACTAGCTGCAGACGGGACGGTGAGATTCTGAGGAGATGCATTGGCAGGACGGGTCAGAGCACTCTCAGCCTGCAGCACACACACACACACACACACACACACACACACACAGCGCTCACTTTAGCACACGGCCGATTCCCAATGAGGTGAGAGACAGGATTGTGACGGGAAACAGACAAGGAAGAGGAAGATGAGTCTCAGCAGCGAACGGCGGTAGGCGAGCAGCGCAAGCACAATGAGAAGAGCAAGCGTGCGATTGGAGGATGACGGGGAGGAGGCGGGCAGAGGCAGGTACACAGCTGACCTGGGGGAGGGGCCTCATCACAGGGCTGCACGAGGCGGCGTGGTTATAGGGGCGCTCGGGTGTGTGGCAGGAGCGAGAGGCCCGCAGGCGCCGGGGCGAGCGAGGCTTCTCCACCGGCAGGAACACGGCGGAGGTGGCGGGGGGCGGCCGGCGCTCCTCTTCCTCATCCGGCCCGTCCGGAGAGA
Organism: Enteromius fasciolatus; assembly: GCA_032361145.1. Classification (NCBI taxonomy): domain Eukaryota; kingdom Metazoa; phylum Chordata; class Actinopteri; order Cypriniformes; family Cyprinidae; genus Enteromius; species Enteromius fasciolatus. Next base: position 57,023 of record JAUMHR010000050.1, read on the forward strand.
AGGACAGCACGATGCGCTGGCCCAGCACGTCCTCGTTCTCCATGCGCTTGCGGGCACGCCCGGCTGCCTCGGCGCTGGAGAACCGCAGCACGGCGCAGCCGCCCGACACGCCCAACACCTTCCCGCCACAGTTAGTGGAGAGCCGCTGCAGACGGTTGGCCACCGCCTTGGAGTCACGGTGCGTGGGGAGGTGGTGCACAAACAGAAGGCTGAAACTGGGCTGAGGAGCAGACACACAAACAGCACTCTGGGATATCTGAGATTGTGCTGGAGTTCAGCTTAAGGCCCGCAACTCTCTACCAACTCCATTAAAATCTCAGAGCGCGGAGTCACAGCCAACAGCTTTACGATCACATTCTAAACAGCAGCGTCCAAACACACCGCCGTGTCTCCAAACAAACACCGGTCAGTGTTCACCTGTGGGGGACGGTCAGGAACAGAGGGAGTGAGGTGTGGCGGCTGACCTGTGATTTGACCACCATCCCAGGCGGAAGGTCCAAAACGAACTCCTCGAAGGCGGCGCGCAGGTGAGCATGCTGCAGCAGGGCAGACGAGGCCTGGCTCTTGTGGACCAGAATCACCTGGAAGCTGTGCCGATGCCGCAGGTCACTCAGTTCACTGGCGAAGTTCACGTCCGCTGCGTGAAGGACAGACAGAAAGACTTTGGTTTTTCTTACTTCTGAGCTGCACCATGCAAAAGATATGCAGCACACAGAACAGACTAAAAAAAAAATAAATAAAAAAAGAGTTTGGAAAGCCAGATGATTCAGTTCTACTAAATGCAAAATACAGTAGTCAACATTTAAAGTGGATTAGAACCTTTCATCAAAACGGTCCTAAAAACTAAAATAATACTCATCCTTGTCTTAGGACAACTTTGATTCACTTTTTTGATCCACTGCAAATGTTGACTACTGTAATTGCGATGCTCAGGCGAACCGCTGGAGAGTTAGAACCGGTGAACAGAGATGTGCTCCAAATCAGACGCTGTAGAAATCTTAATGGTTGCAGAGGAGAGACAAAACAGTGATGAGGGAAAAAAGAAAAAAACATCCCCATGCTTTAAGAAAGCTTGATTAAATGATGGGCACAGAACGGTAGCAAACCTCAGACATATTTACAGTCTCACACAAGTGCAGTATGGTGTAAACTGCGGAGAGTTAGACAACTGCAAGTTAACATTTTCTGAAATGTGTATTTATTTAAAAAAAAAGGGAAATGAACAAAAACTGCATTTTTGATATATTATTATATAATAGTCTATTGTTGTAAGGGTTAGATGTTTCATGATTTTTTTAAAGATTTTCATGGTAGCACTAGTTTATATTTTCACTATTTTTACTCAGCAAGGACAATAAAAATTAGACAGAAGTAAATATGATTTCCTCAGATATTCTGAACCCAGAGTTGTGTGTTTGCAGACACGTACATGAAACAACGATGACCGTGGCGGGAGCGGCATGCGTCTCTGCGAAACGACGGAGACTCTGGCGCAGTTTGTCATCCGCTGCATTTTTGGCTGTGGCGTTAATGTGTGCAACGGTCACCTGAGCGGGAACAGAGCAAGCTGTGATCAACAGAACACTGATCACATGCACTAATAAAGAGCCGGACACACACCTGGCAGTTGTTGAGCTCCTGGATGACGGCCTTGTTCTCTTTGTTGATGTCGCAGACGCAGATGAACTCAGCCTCGCGATGTCCCTGGAAGAAGCGCTCCCGGAGCCTCTGCACCACGGTTGCCGCTGAGCGCCCGCTGGGCACCGCACAGTTCTCAATGTCCCAGAACACCCCGATGGGCGGCAGGGCCTCCTCTGGAGCACCTGCAGACACAGAGCGGCCCGTTCAGATCACACACACACACACACACACACACACACACGCAAACAAAGCAGCACAGCTACGGACCACATTTCTGCACAGCTCTGCCCAGACGGACCCCCAGCAGACCGTCACCGCAGCCGTTGCACACAGGGACGGGCGGAGGGATGTTCGGCCAAACCTTCTCAGAGTCCACGTGTAAGCTCTACGAGTAGAAGAGACAGGTGTCAGGCTCGACCTTGAGATCAGCGCAGACATGTTTTACCAGGCTCCTGTCTCACTGGAAAAACAATGTGCTCCCAAAAACACCCACAACAGTGCGCTCCACCAACCTTCCTCCAGTGGTCCTGCAGACAGTGAGCGTACAGAGAGTGAGGGAAGAGGTGAGGGGGTGAGGACGGGTCACCGAGAGCGAAAGAGTGCAGAGCGCAGGCGTGCGGGCAGCAGTGTGTCCCGCAGCCGGCGGGGGTCTGCGCAGCCGAGGCCTGAGGAGGAGACAGATACAGAGGAAGGCCAGCACCCTGTCGCAGCTGGACGCTGGCTGCGCAGCACGAACACACGCTTACGCTGAGGCTGCCCGGCTGCGCCTGCGGCCCGAGACACGGGTGCGAGCCGGGGCCGTGCAGCGGAGGCGGAGGGACGTCCTTCAGCTCCAGAACCGGCTTACGGACCTCCATGGAGTCGCTCTGGAAAAACACAGACGCCTTGAGGAGGCACAAAAACACCACGAGTCAGAAACATTCGAGTCAAAACGGAAGGCTTGGAGTCCCTGTCGTCTCTGACGAGATTCCAAACAAGCGTATCACCTGAGCGCGAGCGGCGTCAGAACACCTGAACACCGCACCTGTCCACCATCAGCGCTGACCTCAGACCAGCTCAAACCACCAGCACAGCAGGTAAATGACGGAAACTATCGCGACCGGCCGCCAATCAGTCAAATCAAAGCTAATGACGCTCACATGAGAGTCTTGTTGACGGATTCTCTCTCCGCTGTCTGTGTTTGTTTTTGTTCGCGCCTCTGCCGTGTTCCGCGCGCTGCCCGTCAGTCCCCGTTTCTGGTTTTGTGAAAACATTGCAACACACACGAGATCATCATCAATGGTGAGGGGTTAGTTTTCAATTATTCTGATCAGAAATTTTGAATTAAACGCCGCTCACCGTCTCCCGCCGGCCGCAGTGCCTTCATGCGTTTCCCTGGTTACCATACTTCCGACTGATAGAGGTGTCGTAAAGCGCACGGAATGGCGTAAAATCAACATTTGCGGAAATGCTTTGCGGCGCTTACTTCTATATATAAAAATATAGGAAATAAACGCAAAAAGCTCACGTTTTCATTGGGGCGAGAAACTTACTGCGACAGATATGAAAATATGTCGCGTGACGCGCAAAACTAAACTTCTCCTGTTCGGCATTAAACAACCCTCATCACTCGCTTCATCTCACGTCAAATCGTTTATTAATTATCTAAAGATGTCAGCAGAAGCGTTACAGAAGACCAATAAACTGCATGTTCATGTGTGCGGCTGTAATTAGACGTGAAGTGTTTATTAAGGATGACGACACACATATGAAGAAAACATTCATGCACATGAAGAACCCAAACAACTATAATTCAATCCTGCAAATATATATATATATATATATATATATATGCATGCCTTTCTGAGCTACTGGTGGTTAAATACATACACAAGTAAAAATAGAAGACCATTCTAAACAATTATGAATGTAAAGAGCTAATTTTAAAAAGTTAAAAAGGTAAATCTAATATGATTCATAAACTCAGTTTTCTACATTAATCACCCGGTGCTCAGAAATTGATCACACACAGTTTTTAGAGCACATCTATACTCTGTATTGTCTTTTATGACAGTTAATGAAGTGTTACAGTGAAACAATTACTGTGTTATTCTTTGCAGCAGCTAGTAAAACACACAGACGCTCAGACGTCTGCACAGTAAAACAGTTCAGTTTATATCAAAAGAAAGAAACATAACCACAGACAGTTTGAGGGGGACTCATTAAATACAAGGAATGTGAGCACACACTGTAATAATATCCTCCAGTACAATATACAGAGTCACTGGACTATACATTTCTCAACGACATACGGACAGCGTGAGGAGCATCAGTCAGCCGGGCGAGACGTGCAGAGGTAGCGCTTCATACGGTCTACGACGACGACAAACACATTTATAATGACTTCTACCAGGACACGAGGAGGAAAGCTGGGTGGTCGGCTGCAGTCTCTCGGGTGTTTTACGCCCGCTCGCCGCTGTGGATCCTCTGGTGCCGCTTCAGCTCGCCCGAGCGGAAGAAGTTCTTGCCGCACTGTGAGCAGTGGAAGGGCCGCTCGCCCGTGTGGATGCTCTGGTGGCCCTTGAGCCGCTCCAGCCGCGAGAAGCTCTTGTCGCACTGGTTACAGTGGTAGGGCTTCTCTCCGGTGTGGATCCGCCGGTGCTCCTTCAGGTGGCCTGACTCCGAGAAGCTCTTCCCGCACTGGAAGCACTGGTAGGGCCGCTCGCCTGTGTGCGTTCTGTGGTGCCTCTTCAGATCGCCTGAGCGGAAGAAGCTCTTCTCGCAGAGCGTGCAGCGGTGGGGCCGCTCGCCCGTGTGGATGCGCTGGTGGCCCCGCAGGTGCCCAGAATCAGAGAAGGTCTTCCCGCACTGCAGGCACTTGTACGGCCGCTCTCCGCTGTGGATCCTCAGGTGCCGCTTCAGGTCTCCGGAGCGGTAGAAGCGTTTGGCGCACTGCGGGCACTGGTAGGGCCGCTCGCCCGTGTGCATCCTCTCGTGCTGCTTGAGGTGGCCCGAGTCAGAGAAGTTCTTGCCGCACTGCAGGCAGTGGTAGGGCCGCTCGCCCGTGTGGATGCGCTCGTGCCGCTTCAGGTCCCCAGACGTGGGGAAGTTTTTGCCGCACTGGAAGCAGGGGAAGGGCCGCTCTCCGCTGTGGATGCGCTGGTGCCGCTTGATGTCGTTGATTCGGAAGTACTTGCCACAGTCCTGGCAGTGATACGGCCGGTCCGCCGAGGGACGCCCGCCGCTCTTGACCGGGTCCGAGAGAGACAGGCTTTTAGGGTTGGAGCCGCCGCAGCAAGCTGTCAGACACTCTCCGGTCTGCTGCTGCAGGTGCTGAGCTGTCAGAAGATAAAGCAGAGGATGATTAGCCCGCTCCCACTGGAAAAACTGAACACACAGAGTTAGCTCTTTGGGGCGTATAAGGTGAATGTACTGCTGGACGATAACTCTGACATCATTGTAAGGGACAGTTCTCTCACATCATCCCAAACCTGAATGACTTCCCGAAGATTATCGGAAGAATGCGGGTGATCAAACTGTTGATTATGACCCACATGGACCTCCTTTGTATTTCTTGGTTATTCAGAACGTTTACTTGTGTTCAACAAAACGCGTACAGGTTTGGAACGGCATGAGGGAGATACAAAGAGCCAGATCACCCTAACACTGCTTTTCTGTTCAACAGAATGGTGTTCTTTGGCTGAATGCCTCTTTAATTCTCTTGTCAATCATGACTTAAACAGCCAATAACAAAACTTATTCATCTATATTTTCCATTAATCAAAATATAAATGTTTTTTCCTTAATGTATAAAATATATTAACACAGCCATGCCACGACTGTAAGCAGAAAGCACCTCAAGAGTGGTTAACAAGACAAGTGATTAAAAAACCCAGCCAGAATGAGCCGTGTCTGTGTGTGTGTGCAGACCCTCACCGAAATGAAAGAAGTCCTCCACACTCTCGTCTTCCTCTTTGACTTTGACTCCCAGCGGGCGCCCGTAGTGCTCAAACGGGCCTGAGGGCAGAAATTTGGCGCTAGAGGAGAGAGACTGGGGCAGTTTAGTGTTTGTCGACAGAGCCTGGGGCAGTTTGTTCCCGAAGTCCTAAAACAGAGTGAATAACATCACACACACCGCGGCCGCTGACAGCACAACAAACCACTACCAAACAAGAGAGAGATAAAGATAGAGAGAGAGAGAGAGAGAGAGAGAGAGAGAGATAAAGACACGGAGAGAGGCGCTGAATGCGAACAAACCTTCCGCAGATTAAACTCATTCAAACAGCGCATTCAGCGGCACTTAAAGCACCTTCATCCCGTTCATCGAGCAACATGAACCATTACAACCCCGGAACACTCACCAGATCCATCCTACTCGGCCATTTGTGTAAATTATCAGCGAAATTCATCGGTGAGCAGAAGAACAAGCAGAAATTTGATATTCACCGGAACTCGCTACTGTTTCTGACGAGAAACACCAACTACAGCGCCACCTGCGGCAGCGGAGGAGACACGCACACCTTCCCTGTCTGTCTCACACACACACACACACACACACACACACACGTGATTTACTGGGACTCTCCATAGGTGTAATGGTGTTTCTACTGTACAAACTTAATGTGGTATTGCCTTACACTGACCCTAAACCTACCCCTTACAGGAAACTGTGTGCATTTTTAGATTTAAAAAAAAACCACACTATTTAGTATGTTTTTTGAGTCTTTTTAATTACGGGGACACTAAAAATGTCCTCATAAATCACCTACATATTGTAATGCCTATGTCAATAACTTCATAAATCAGTATTACCAACAAAATAGATTAACAAGTAACACATTTAAGTGTGCGTAAATAAAATAAATACATTACCTTTTAAAAAAGGCTGAAGGCGGCGCGTGCGAACATTAAACCTCCGTAAAACCGTGTCCTTCCATTCGGTCGTGCATTCTCGAGTGAGATCCCTCTCAAAGGCCAGCTGTACTGATGATGTGACACTGTACATCTGATGTGTGTTTCAGAAGTGTGTGTGGTAAAAGGCTGGATAGCGTCACCTAGAAGTCAGGTCAAGTCTAGTCACCAGTAGAGCTCTTCTCCTGACCAGACGAGAGAAGCAGCAGAGGACTCGTCTGGTTAATTTAATTGCAGAGCTAATTACCTACTGTTTTTCTGCAAACTCTTCTGAGAAAACTAATCCTAATTAAAATAATAATTTTATTACGCACCTAATTATAGTAGATGCTCTGTCAGCACACGTTTGATATATTTGTATATAGAAATAAAAGAAAAATTACAATAATAAAATAAAGAGGCAGATCACGTAAACCGTTATTTTAAGATCAGGGTTAGGTAAGATTATTCAGGTTCATTTCTGCACTCAATTAACCTACTTAATGTTTTAGTTACGCATCTTAATTAATAACTTACTACAAACAAATAAAATACAATAGTTAAGCTGACCACAGGTTAACATGGTTTTGCTAAGTTAGCCTCTTAGCTTCACCATGGTATTAGTGTGATTATCCTATAATGATAACGTTAATTATTCCACCTCTGTAATCTGTAATAACCAGGTTTTCTCTGAATAGGGCTCCCGGTACAAAGTAAGAAGCCCAACAGAAGGTCTGTTATTTTGATTCTTTTTATTTAGTTAGTTTTTTACAGATTTAGAGCCATTTTTCAGGTACTGTATTTTAACAAAGTCTTCCTAGAGATTTAAACAGATCAACGCCCAATGTGGTCAGTGAAATCTAAAGCTGTTTGTGACACCGTCTGTCTGATCTGTGCTAACCTGATTTCACCAAGAGCTACATGTATAGCAAGCCGTTTATTCCATCTCAGGATATGACTTCTTGATTTCAGCAATTATATGTTCACTAGTTAAAATGTTTATTCTTGATAGCAATAATAAATTTGATATCAAATCTAATTGTTGATATCAAAAATTCTGTTGTTGATATCTGTAATTGTATTTTCACATGTGAAATGTCTCTATAGACTGCCATTCAAGAATCAGCAACCACGTGGTTACCAGTAAAAATGAATGTTCTTGATATCAAGAATAAACATTTTAACTAGTGAAAACTGAACTGTTGATATCAAGAAGTCATATCCAGGGGCCTGTTCCATAAAACAAGTTTACCAAATTAGCCAGGCTTATGGATAGTCTGACTTATTTTAATACAAATTAACTGGTAATAAGTCAGACTAACTGAAATAAGCCTGGCTTATACTCTAATCTTGGTTTATGGAACAGGCCCCTGAGATGGAATAAAAGTCAAAACAGCTTGCCATACTAACATGTCCGTTTTTGTGAAGTTAGGCTTAGATTCAGTGTTTGGTTCTTGAACATCAGTGTCAGCCGTCTATCATTAAATCCGACTCATGGGTTATAGAGATATGATCAAAACAATATTTTTGCATTAGAATGTTGTTGGGTCAACAAAATATGTGACACAAATCGAACAAAATCAGGACGTGCCACCTGACCCACAAACTTCACGCGTTAGATCAGAGTCCTGGCCTGAAGACATGTCTGGTTCTGTGTCAATTCAGAAATTGTGTATTTGTATAAGCAAAGGATTTTCAGATTTGCTGCATACAAATAAAATACAGAAAGAAAATATGAAAGGTTTTCCCTTCTCTAACTGTCATTATCCGTCTGATAATGAGTGATGGACAGTAAGGATAGATCCACACGTTCTGTCCTGTATATAGTCTCAGATGGGCTATAAACCACACAAACTGAGCAGCTCCAGACACACACCTGTGAACTGATCGACTGCGTATCTCTCTGGTATACCACTGAGACGTCTGCAAGACATATTTGATCGTCTGCAATACGTTTAAAAGACATTCAGATGCCAAATAGCTGTCTTTAAGATGTTTATGATTTAGTAAGTATGTAAAACTGAGGTCTGTCAGATGCTTTCCAGATCAAGTGATCTTTAACAGACGTATTGCAGATGTCTCTGATCTCATACAATTATAAGTGCGTTAAAATTAAATCAGCTACATAGTACACAAAGTGTCAGCATAGGTTTTTTTATACTATGGAATTAAAAATATCAATTACATCTTAGATAAATCTAGCCTACAGCTAAGACAGACAAGGGTTTATTCTGGTCAAAATTAACTGAAGCTGTTACAAAACTCAACAGACAAAATACAATGTCTATACGAGCTCTCTGTTTGATCCTTTAGAACAGTGATGTGGTTGGCTGTCTCTCTCGAGTGTCCGCAGCGGCGCTCCGTACATCAGCATCAGACCGAATGAACGGAATCGGCGGACGTCTGCGGCTCTGCTCGGTCATCACCCGCACCGCGGCTCGAGCTCGTTTATTGTATTGAGGGTAAGTCTGATTACAAACGCTAGGAATTGTGATCGTGTGCGGCGCTGCGTGCGTCATGAGCCTGTCGCGGTGAAGAGGACCCGAGCTCAGGCTCCGGGCGGCGGAGGACGCTCTGCAGATGTTCGGATCGAGCTGGACGACATTTTATTCTCCTGTCAAATATGCACGCTTGGCTTATTTTCCCGAAACGAGCCACTGTTTGATGTCTCCGGGGACAGGAACGAGTCGATCATCTGACACTAATAAAGCCTTCTTCCTCCTGCCTCATCATTATTAGCATCTTCATGACCACACAAGACCTGGACAGTACAGTCCATTTACAAATGGAGGTTCTCAGGCCTGGAAAAGTCATGGAAATGATTGCAATGTCAAAATGGGAATTTGCATAGTGAATTTTTCTCATGAAAAATAGACTTAAATGTGTAAAACCAAAGAAATATGAAATAAAATGATATGATCTATAAAGTGCTATGAAAAAAATAGCAAAGCTGCATGAACTGCTCTTGAGGTGTGCTGTTTTCCTGCCGGTGACTGACATTATTTGAATGAATCTGTGATTCAGTTCTTCAGCTGATGTTATGAAGCATCACTGATCCCAGAGGGAGCAATTTAGATTCGGAACTGGCAGCATTGTTTTGGAAGAAAGGTCAGGTCATGTAAAATGTGTTTAGAGAGAGAGAGAGAAGGGAGACATTATTTTATGGTGATAAGATTTTAACGGGCACAAACGTTTTCTCCTAAACCTGGCATGTAGGCATGTCGACCCCGGAGCCCCCGTTAGGAGGCACGCCCTGTCCGGGGCCTTCTCCTGGTGCGGGCCCATCTCCCGGGGCTGTGCTGGGCTCCGGACTGTCCCCTGGGTCCTCACACAGCATGATGGGCCCCAGCCCCGGATCAGCCACTTCCACAGGACTCTCCTTTCCTCCGCAAGCGTCTGCGGGATACAGCCAGGAGAGCTTGCACCAGATGCACAAGGTGGAGATCTAACCAGCCTAAAAAAAGCCCTTGGCAGGAGTCATATCTCTATTAATGTCTTTCTTTGTTCTAAAGCCGGTGGAGGAGAACCTCTCAGAAGATGCTCGTTTTAGTCAGATGAAGGTGGTTACGATGAGGGCCGGTCACAGCGGGATGACCCGTCCAGGGAGCCCGATGGACCAGCACTCGCAGGGTAACCTCCTCACGCTCCTCGCCAGCTGCTGACACAATAAACTACGATGATCGATCATATCTGTAATAAGAGCTAGGCTTTAATGCAACCTCCCAACTTCTGTTTTTTTCACCTGGACTGTGTAATATCATTAAGATTTAACTGCAATCTAGATGTTTTTAACATTACAAAACACGTTGTCATGTTAGCGGACAGATTACACTTTCACATGTGACCAACAAATATAAAATATCATAATCAAATATGATCAAATCTGATGGAGGTAACCAAAACTTGAATTTGAAGTTATTTTTTATTCAGATACATTGAATCCATTATTAATACATCAGTGAGAGCGTTATTGTTTCTAGATTCACATTTAAGCATTTTGAAATATCATTGGAACACAAATGATCTGTTTTCTCTGATCTCAGAACAGTATTTCTGCTGTGCGCGGTAACTTTCAAATAAAACAATTCGTTTTTACCTCTATATTATTTACATCTTAATATTCACAAACATCTCAACAAATGATCCAAAAATGTTCAGAATACAAACAAACTGTATCATAGATCTGTTTTATTCAGTGTTTTGTGTTCCCTGAACCCTATCTCTACTCTGCCAGAAGTGATGACTGTAATGCAGTATCCGCTATGTGTAGTATTTAAACATTATTGTCAAAGTGAAACACACTCTGACGTCCCAAACGAGACACTGTGTCTCCTGCAGGATACCCGTCTCCGCTGGGCTCTTCAGAGCACGTGTCCAGTCCCGTGTCCGCCAGCGGGCCTCCGTCCGGTCCTCTCTTGTCCACCTCTGGGACTAGCTCTGCCTCGCTGGACTGTGTGGATGGTCAGACCCTGCCGCAGCAGAACCGTCCAGGGGGCCAAAGCGCAGCCCCGGGCTCCAGCAGCAGCTCCTCGGCTCCGACGCCCTTCAACCAGAGCCAGCTGCACCAGCTGAGGGCACAGATCATGGCCTATAAGATGCTGGCTCGTGGCCAGCCGCTCCCAGAACACCTGCAGATGGCCGTGCAGGGCAAGCGACCCATGCCAGGGATGCCCCAGGGCCCGTCGCTGACCAGCCTGCCGCCCGGCGGAGCAAACACCGGCTTCAGCCGAGGACATGGTGAGCAGATCTGACCCTCCTAACCCCCCCACACACATCTGAATCACTGATGATGGGAATATTGATCTGATTGTGAGGTACTGTAATGTTGGACAAAGTTCAGAATTTAGCTATTTGATTTCATTTGAATTTAATTCAGTTGGTCCTATAGAAGCAGGAAGATGAACGGACTGAATTACAGTTCAACGCAGTCACACAGCTGAGAAATGTCTTCAATCCAATCAAGTCAAGTCAAAGAACAGGAGGTAGTATAGTGACCCATTCCTAATGAGTTTGTGCATTTATCCGTGAACACACTGACATATCTGAGTCATGTACTGAAGGTGAAGAAAAAAAGCAATGGACCCAGTATTGAACCTTGTGGTACACATAATTATCATTTTTTTAGTGATGACTAAATTGCTAATTTTAACACATTGCTGCCTACAACCCAAGTATAGAGCTTGTTGAGAAAAGTTCATTTGTTTCAGTTTGTTACGAGTACTTCATGATTCACAGTGTGATAAGTGTATTACAAGGGTGTTTCTATGAATCTGGTGTCATAAAGCATTCTGAGCACTCTGTAACGCAGTTCTTCAGGTTTGAATGTGGAGATAAAAGCTCGAGCAGAGCACCATCTGCTGTCAAGATCTCACAATCACTTCCAGAATGAATCGCCATGCATTTGGAAGATCCACCAATTGATTCTGCTTCGATTTATCATATTAACGTCATTACAAACAATAGTTGCATGTGCTCCAGTGGATAATGCATGCAACGTGGCCCCACCCCCTTTGCTGCATGTTCCTGGGGGTGGGGTTTATGTTAATTTCAGGGTTTGTGGTGTCAAGTCAAGTCAAGTCAGGTCACTTTAATTTCTATAGCGCTTTTAACAAGACAGATTGTAGCAAAGCACTGAACATTATCAAGTAG
>JAUMHR010000050.1:69281-81424 GCA_032361145.1 Enteromius fasciolatus
AATTCTTCTCAAGCCCTCCAGAACAACATGTGCTGATGTAGGGGCTGTTTGACTATTTTTTAAAGGTTTTCTGACCCTGAGACTCAACTATTTTCTGCAGTTCTCCAGCTGTGGTCCTTGGAGAGTCTTTATTCACTCAAACTCTCCTCCTCTCCGTGTATTAGGATGATAGAGACACCCGTCCTCTTCCAGGCAGCTTTCTTACATTGTATGTTGATTGGAAATTCTTCATTATGTCCCTGATGGTGGAAATCATCGTTTTCACTGCTCCAGCTCGTTTCTTAAAGACACTTCACTGATTGGTGAAGCTCAGTTATCTTTTGCAGCATAGAAGAAAGATATTCTTTGAAAGAATCAAGGGCTTGATATTTTCATGTTCATAGGCCCGGTTTCACTAACGGCTTTAGTTTAAGCCAGGACTAGGCATTCGTTAAATTAAGATATTTAAGCAACTTTTACAAAAATGTTTTATAAGAAAATATTACAGGTGTGCATCTTAACACAGAACAATAACACAGACATGTTTTATGATCAGAGCAAGATATTTTCATTTTGAGACATCTCAAACAGGCAACTTAGTCTGGGACTAGCTTAAGCCTCGTCTTAATCACCCTGCAGTGCTCACAATTGTGAATATGAATGAGAATATACTTCAGAGATATTTTACTCATAAAATATTCTAGGGGTGCCGATAATTGTGGCCAACATGTATTGGAGAAAAACATTTATTTCCCAATCAGTTTTTCTCCCCATTTCAATTGTTTTACTTCAATGATATGTTAGAATTTTGTGAATTTTTGGGATAAATGGATAAATATTAATTCTGCTGTTTAAAACATATAATCAAGCAAAGTATAGGAGAGCGGTTATTATGTGCAAACAACCTTTTTATATTTGTGCAGTGTGCGCATGTAAGAAAATCAATTGCTATTTGAAGCTTGTGACATATAAACATGCACGATCACTTTATCTAGCGTCCATGTAAACTCTACATTTAGACTCATTAGCTGCAATCAATTCAGTCCAGGGGAGGGGCCAGGGTGTGGTTTCCGGAGGCTCTGGAGGGTCATAGGTCAGCTGGAGACCTATGAAGGTCTTGACTGATGTGTGTTTGTCTGTTGTTGTTCTGAATGCTAGTAACGGCCGTCAGCTGAGCGAGGTCTTCATCCAGCTGCCGTCACGCAAAGAGCTGCCCGAGTACTACGAGCTGATTCGCAAACCTGTGGACTTCAGGAAGATCAAGGTGAGTGAGCGGATCATAACAGAGTCTTTGAGCTCCGTCTGTGAGCGCAGCGTTTCATTGTGTGTGTGTGTGTGTGTGTGTGTGAGAACAGGAGCGCATCCGGAGCCATCGATACCGCAGCCTCAACGACCTGGAGAGAGACGTGATGCTGCTGTGCCAGAACGCTCAGACCTTCAACCTGGAGGGGTCACTGGTGCGACACACACACCACACTCTCTCCAACACAAACTCACACACGCGTTTGTTCTGCTATCTTAGTGAAGACATTACATAGACTTCCATTGATGTTCTCAGGTGAATGATATTTTCTAACCCTAACCCTAAACCTACCCTTCATAGAAAGATGTACAGGACACTAGATCTACTGGAGACTGATTTATAAGCCCCTAGTGGCTTGTTTTCACCTTTCATTATAAGTGAGGTCATTTGGTCTCTCACACACACACACATTTGAATTATACATTATATCATTATACACACAATTATATCATTATAAACATTTGTGTCCTCATAAACCCACACACACACACACTCTGTAAACGCACACTGGAAACACACTATTCTACACTGTTTGGTGTCTTGTGTGTGTGTGTGTCAGATCTATGAGGACTCTATCGTGCTTCAGTCGGTGTTCACCAGCCTGCGTCAGAAGATCGAGAGAGAGGAAGAGAGTGACGGAGAGGAGAGTGAGGAAGATGAAGAGGATGAAGGCTCTGATTCAGAGAGTCAGTCATATAAATGCAAAAATGCATGAAAATGTGTGAATAACTGCCACCTGTAGAGAGAAACTACTGTCCATATGTGTGTGTGTGTGTGTGTGTGTGTTCGCAGCTCGATCCGTGAAGGTGAAGATTAAACTGAGCCGTAAGGACCGAAGCACAGAGCGTGGCAGAGGACGGAGGAGAACAGCGAGAACACGAGCCAAACCTGTCGTTAGTGACGACGACACCGATGAGGAACCGGAGGAGGTGACACACACACCACCAAATAATCTCACACACATTAATGTTACACGGTTATGCATGTTGTGTACATCGTGTGTTCGTTTGTTCAGGATCGATCCAACAGTGCCAGTGAGGAAGAGCAGGGATGAAGATCCTCCGTAAACACACATACAGTAGAAGAACATGATCACCCCTTCATCAGCACCCAGAATAATCGTGCGCCACACTTTCATCATTCACTCGTGAAGGAAGAAGAGGTCTCTGCCTGTACCCAGAGACTTCAGACTGTTTACACCTTGTCATGTTTCTGTGACACTGAGTATTAGACGTTGAGGTTTGGGAATAGCAGCATTTGTGACCGTCTGTCGATGATCTAGTTTAACCCCAGTAACCTGTCAGGTAGATGCACTAGTGTGTCGTTAGCAGATCACTAGCATGTACAGTAGATGTAATAGCATAGAAGCAGCTTGTTATTTTATGCTTATGTGATCGTTGTTTTGATGTACAAGCAGTGTGTGTGTGTGTGTGTGTGTGTGTGTGCTACAAGGCCAGCTTTAAGGCCGTTCTCACACTGACCTGACGTTCTTGCTCACATGACCTCGAGTGTTTGGAGGATTCTTCAGACAGAAGTGCTCTGAAACATCACTCACTCCGGATCAGAGCTGGATTGAGTGCTCGTGTAAACACAATCATGGTGTTCTTAACCCTCGTTAACTTGAGTAACGGACAGATGCTCAGTAATCGGCTGCTGTCTGTTGATTGGTAACGGTTGACCAGATAACCAGCAGCAGCTAGTAAACACTAGTTTGAGGATCTGTCCGTGTGAACGATCCGTTTGTGTAGATTAATGATTTGAGCTTTTCTGTTTATTGATGTTGTGCAGAGTTCAGCTTTGACCCTCATCAAACACACCTGAACAAACCAATCGAGGTCTTCGGGATCTCTGGACAGTTAGGGTCAGGTGAGTTTGATGAACGGGACTCCTGGACGCTGGATCTGGGGCCGTCAGCTGCTGCTCTTCATATCTATAACTCTGTTTCTGGTGTTTCGACGGCTGATCTGGTCTCTTACTGTATGAATCATATTATTCCTGAAGTTTCTAGCGGCTCTTTAATGGCATGTGCTCTTACTGTGTTTGTGTGTGTAACTAGATGAAACTCAATAAACATCACAACCTCATCTCTGTTTGTATTTCTGCATTGCATCTTCTCTGACCTGCAGTACGAAGCAGAACCATGGTTCATTTCTGTAAGGGTTCTAAGTAGCCGTCTAAACTATGCTTCCATTAACTGCTGTATTAAACTCTGAAGAAGATCACTGTGTGTTTAGAAAGTTAGACAGACTCCAGAGTGTTTGTACACGCTATCTACTAGGCAATGGATATTTTCTGTGTAATATGACACAACAACCACTAGATGGCAGTCATGAACGGTTTTAGCGTGTTCACTGCAGATTTCGAGGAAAAGTGGGAATGTGTGGAGATTGTTTTACATCAGAGAGAAGCAGCGGATGTGATGATGATCATGTTGCTTTCACAAAAACACTAAAGGAAAGCCTGTTCTGCCAAATGAAGTTAATATCTCTGCTGCAGGGGTGTCACTGAGGGGATGAAGATGATCTCTCCACATCTAAAAGCAGAAGGATGTCACATGCATCAACATATTTTCATCAAACTCTTATCTATTACGCAGAAACGCATTGAGTGTGATATACAATGAAGCCCAGAGTGTTAGACTCATCGTGTAACGTGACATATCATATTGTAAGAGCAGAGTATCTCATATATAGTTCTGCTCTCGAATGTCAGTAAATGTTTTTGTCTTTTGTAATAACTGTGTTTGAGTCCCTCTGTTGTCTTCGATGTGAAAAGATGGTTCTCAGAAACATAACACACAAAAGATGCTGGAAACCCAGAGACTATATAAAAAGGGTCAATCTTTGTATATATCATCCATCATAGTAATAAATAATCTTCCCATTGATGCATGGTTTGTTAGGATAGAAAAATATGTGTCAGAGATACAACTATTTGAACATTTGGAATCTGAGCGAACAAAAAAATCGAAATATTTTAGGTTTTTTTAGAAAACAGAATAGAATAAGCTAGTGTTAGAGGCCTTTTCTTTGCATTTGTTATTTGTATAATATATAAAAAGAAAACCAATATAATACAAAAAGATAAGAAAAGCTAGTGTTATGTTTTTTTAACTATTATAAGGAAAACAAGCAGTAAATAAAAGTTTAAACGTAAGGTCTAAAAGGGACAAGTTTTTTCTTTGAATAATAGAATAAAAACAGACAGCGCTAGAGTTCGAGGGTCAGATAAACATGGAATAGATGTGTTTTAGCTACTCATGTCTGTGTGCTCCAGGGTCACAACTGAGCTTACTGAGGACAGTCCAAAAAACTTTTTTCATGGTCCCTGTTATATTAAGATTATTATGAGTTCACAAGGGCTTTGAGCGGAGCTGTATAGTCTTCAGGCTCTTCTGAAGTGAGTTCCTGTTGAACTAGAGAAGTCCACTGGTTTCTGTTGTAATCATTAACAGAGTCGCCGGGCGAGTCTGAGCTCACTTCACAAACACTCTTCTGAGGCGAGGTTTCTCTCATTCTTGATCTCATCCAACAGACATTTCCACATTCCTCCCATAGTTCAGAGCGTGTGTCACATTCACCTGTCTGTCTGACCCTCATCGCTTCAACCTGAACCTTGTTCTGAGGTGCAGGGATTGTTTTGGACTTTCAGGATATTTGCAAGCTAGTTTTCCTCCGTGCTGAACAGTGATTTTAAATATGCAAAATACCTCACGAGTGGCATTCAGAGCTCTGCTATCCAGTGAGATCTGTTAATGGAGGCCCATGGAAACATCATTTCCCTGCATCGTCTAACATCATGCAAATCACGTTCCCTCGCTTCAGCTGCGCGCCGTCTGTGACACTCTTTCAGTTCTAGGATTTTTATGTTTTATTGATGACATTATAAACAGCAGAGGATTTGAAGGCTTTCTATTCTATGCAATATGATTCATCTTCAGCTTACTCCCATCCGGTCCTCATTTCTGGGAAAAATTTCTATAGTTTTAAAGTGTGATCAATATTTATCTCTTATTTTGAAGGAACATATTCTTCAGTATCTGTTTGTTGGTTTCACGGTAAGGAGGCGTGTTGGCCCCTGAGGGACTGATTCATGGACTCTGGGGGTTTCAGGTGCCCTTCAGTCTCCTGGATTTATAGACTTCTCTCGGCCCCGGGCTCATGATCATGATGTGAGAGGAAGCAGTGTGTGTTTGCGTATTCCCGACACTCTCTGAGTTTCAGACAGATGCTCAGGCTGTGTCTCATTCTCTCTCTTATCGCTCTCGTGAGGAGGAAGCGCCTCGTGTGTAAACTAATATAACTATAAGAGCACATCCGCGAGGCCCCGCCCACAGCGCTGACGTCCCTCATTTCAAATATCACACCACTGCGGAGCCACTCCCCCACGGCTTCATTCAAATGGATGGGATTCGCCCCGGCCCTGTCAGTGATCACGAGAGAGCCCTAACGATATCATTACCATCATCATCATCATCATCATCATAGTGTTTCGCTGCTGACACTCAGCTACTGGAAACGGAGAAACCGGAGAGTATCTGTGATCGATCAGGTGATGGAGATTCGGATCAGCGCTCGGCTCGGATTCATCTGTTCGGTTCTTCTGCTTCACTGTGTCCACGGAACCCGTGAGTGTTCGATTCTATGATGGAATCTGCTTCCGTGTGTGTTCTAGCCTGGTTTCACAATTCCACGATTTCTTCCGTTTTTTGTTTCTTCGTTGTCGGGGTTGTTCCTGTTCTTGGTTTGTTCTGTGATGAAACAGCTGACGCTGTCGGGGGGTTATCTGGGGGTCTGTTATACAGGGTATATACATTTTTATTCCGGTGTTTTATAGCTGGATCGCGTCAGTTCGGTTACTGTCGCTTGCCGAGTAAACGCGCTTCCTGATTGGTTGCTGCTAAAGCACATGCGCGCTGCTGTCTCTGATTGGTCGGACGCGCTAATCAGCTACTTGTAATTCTGCTTCTGATTGGTCAGTGTCGGCAGGATGACAGTGAGGCGTGTTCAGAGACTGATGCTGGTGTGTTGATCATCTGGAGCATGCTTCATCAAACCAGTTAACCATATAACCCGGTTATTCTGTTTTCAGTTATTCTGACTTCTTGTCAGTTGACCTGATTCTAAATAAGTTAGACTAATTAAAATAAGCTTGCCATATTTGGTAAACTTGTGTTATGAAGCAGGCCCCAGCTCTGAGTGGGATTTTGCTGTAGAAACGCTGGAGCTTCACAGGACGTTTGACAGGAAGTGGTTTGTCCAGTCACACACCTGATCCTGTCACGCCCAACACAATCCATCCATCAGTCACCAGTCTTTCAGTGTCACACACACACACACACACACACACACACACTGAGATCAAAGCTTTTTATATTAATATGTTTGAATATTCAGTCTAATGCTGAAACACTGGAACATCTGCTTTCATTCAGTTTGGAGAAACTGCTGGGAAATACTGAGAAATACAGATACACTTCTATTCATTTACTGGCACGGAGAGAGAGTTTATTCATTTCATTTATTCAGTCACTCTTACAAACACACACAAAAGCCCATCCTGTGTGTATTTGGGGATTTTTCAGGTTAATGGAGTAAAACCAGTTGAGTTAGTTCAGATGTTCTAGTTGGTTAATGTATATCGAGCACAAATCTATAATTTGACTGTCGTTGTAATTAATAAATACTGCAGAGTCCAATCAGTCAGTTTCCTCTTCAAACATCATTCTGGATCTATTCTTCATGCTCCGCCTCCTTCACCTCCACTGTATCTTGATTATGCAAATGTTTCCATAGAGACCAGTGAACAACTGGTGGTGTGATTATTAACTCCGCCTCTCCCATTGTCTTAAAGAGACACTACACACCCGTCATCGGTCAAAGACATGCAATGTTTATAATCAACAAATGCTTTGAACAAACATCAGCTCTCGCTCTTTCTCTGTCGACACACGTTAATCATTCACCTTTATGATTCTGTCAGATGTTTTATTAAAAGAGTGTTTTAATTTCAAGTATAGGCACAAATCTAAAGTAAAGTAAAAAAAGTAAAGGGTAGGTTTAGGGTAGGGAGTTAGAGATTGCATTGTGTATATGCATGTCCTAAAGATTTGTGTGTGTTCTTGTTTATGCTTCATTGTGGGGAGCAGCCTACAAAAACTATTAAAGAAGTAAATGAGGTTTTCTGGTAGGGTGTAGGTTTAGGGGAGAGAAAGTTTCTGAAATATCCTCACAATTCACAGAAACCTAACGTGTGTGTGGCAGGTGCAGCCGTCTGCAGACAGGATCAGTTCAGCTGTGCAAACGGGAAATGCATCACGAGCCGCTGGGTTTGTGACGAGACGGACGACTGCGGGGACGGGAGCGACGAGAACCCAGAGTCCTGTAGTGAGTCACACACTCGTCTTTACATTCATTAAACTCGTGTTCGTGTGTGTGTGTGTGTGTGTGATGAGATGATAAGAGGCTCTGACGGACGCTCTCTCTCCGGCGCAGGCCAGAAGACGTGTTTGTCTACTCAGTTCAGCTGCGGAGGGCGTCTCAATCAGTGTGTGTCCAGCAGGTGGCGCTGCGACGGGAAGACTGACTGTGAGAACGGCGCAGACGAGGAGGGCTGCGGTACATATAACGCTCTCACACGCTCGTGTACTCCGTGAGCGTCACAGGTTCAGCTGTGTTCAGAACCGCTCTGTTCTCTTCTGGTTTCAGTGCTGAGGACCTGCACAGGAGAGGAGTTCCGCTGCGGCAGCGGTCAGTGTGTGTCTCTGTCCTTCGTCTGCGACTCTGACCCCGACTGCGATGACGGCAGCGACGAGGGGTCCTGTCCCTCGCCCACCTGTGGCCCCGGGGCCTTCCAGTGCAACAACTCTGTGTGCGTGCCGCGGCTCTGGGCCTGCGACAGTGATGCCGACTGCACAGACGGCTCTGACGAGTGGCCGCAGAACTGCCCGGCCGGCACGGGTCAGCAGCCGGTCTGCCGCGATCACGAGTTCCTGTGTGTCAGCGGAGAGTGTGTCCACGGCAACTGGAGGTGTGACGGAGCCGAAGACTGCGCAGACGGCTCAGACGAGCACAACTGCAGTGAGTGATGTTTGTGTGTGTGTGTGATGTGTGTGTGTCCCGTGCTTCACTAATCTCCGTGTCTGCTCTAGCTGCTCTCACCTGTCGTCCGGATGAGTTCCTGTGTAACGGTGGCAGCTGTATCCCAGGAATACGTCAGTGTGACGGCCATCCTGACTGCCCGGATCAGAGCGATGAGACGGACTGCATCACCGGTGAGCATCACACACACTGAAGCGTTCAAGCTGCTGTCTGTGTCTGTCTGTAACTCTGTGTGTGTGCAGTGCGTGTGTGTGAGGGGTTCAAGTGCAGCAGTGGCGAGTGTATCAGCGCAGACGGAGTGTGTGACGGTCAGAGAGACTGCAGCGACGGCTCTGATGAGCCTCTCAAGGACTGCAGTGAGTTTCTCTCACGTTCTGAAGAATGTTGATAACCAAGTCAACAGTGTCCAGGAACCGTTTTGTTTCTCACATTCTTGATCATGTGACACGTGTGTTTCGTCTGCGCAGACACTAACGAGTGCCACACTAATAACGGCGGCTGTTCTCACGCGTGCAGTGACCTGAAGATGGGTTACCAGTGTGGGTGTCCGGCTGGATATCACCTGATCAACCGCACACACTGTGAAGGTGAGGTCCTGTTCTGATGAGCGCAGTGCATGCTGGTCCATGAGTGTGTTTGGTCTCATCACGAGTGTGTGTGTGTGTGTGTAGACGTGGACGAGTGTGCAGACGCAGACAGATGCACTCAGATCTGTATAAACCTGCCGGGCAGCTTCAAGTGTGACTGTAAAGATGGCTTTGAGCTGGATCACGTGACCAAAGACTGCAAAGCGGTAACAGGTGCGTGGCTGAACAGAAGCTAGTGATCAGAGGCAATTCTGGGTAAGAGCGCAGAGTTTGAGACTCATGTGTCCTCCGCAGGATCCGAAGCGTTCCTGCTCTTCAGCACACGGCACGAGGTCAGGAAGATGGAGCTGGGCAGCCGGACGTACACGGCTCTGATCCAACAGCAGAAGAACGTGGTGGCGCTGGACGTGGATGTTCACACAGACAGGATCTTCTGGACTGATGTGAGCCTGAAGAAGATCTACAGGTGAGAGACCCGACTATCTGAGTTACACAATCAGATTCCTTTTTCAAGTAACTAGTAAAACAATGAATTACTTTTGAATGTACGACTAAACGTTTTTTAATTCAGATCATTTTCCCGTCTATTAATTGATTCCTTGTTTTAAAAAAGTACACTTCCATAATGCACTTAAAGTGTTTTATTTTCACGTCCTGATTTTGTCCCTAATAAACTATAAAAGACTAGCCTGGCTCACAGGAGCTTAGTCTGGCCAAGGGGCTTAACCGATGTCCATCAGATGCCTCTGTATGCTACTGGACGAATCTACAACCAATCAGACCACTCGTTCCGATACTCGTTTGTCATTGGTTCCCATTTTTTTGGGAACAGAAATGCTCTAAAACGGCAGCTTTGCCAGACTGACTTTGCTCGCGACATAAAATGTAGTGTCACAGGAAGTATGGGCGGGCCCAGGCTAATAAAATACTCTTTAGAACTTCTTAAGATCATCTAAGTGTTTTTAGCTGTGCTATTTTTGGGACACCATAAATATACTAAGATGCACTTTTAACATAATATCTCTGCACTTAACAAATGTATTTAGTCTGTACTAGTGTATAAAAGATGGGTTCAAGTGTACTACAAGCGTTACCTCGACACATTTTTTAAATGCACTTAAGTGCGTTATGGAAGTGTACTTTATTTTAACCTGATGACAGCTCTATCGTCCTCGTGTTGATAATTTAGCCCGGCGAACATTCATTGCACATTTACATTTGCAAGAATAAAACTTTGGGGATTTTTGTTTATTAAAAAACAAATAAGCAAGCCCAGCTCAAAAATAATTACATTCCATGAAAAGTAACACAATTAGTTACTTATTATTTACTTTTAATAAGCGTAACACTGACCCATGGTCTTTGTGTGTTTGTCCTGCAGCGCCGCGGCCGCTGACCCCGCCCACCACAGCACAGTGATTGACAGCCAGATCTCCCGCCCTGAGGGTCTGGCGGTGGACTGGGTCCACAGGAACATCTACTGGACAGACGGCGAGCTGCGCACAGTCTCCGTGGCTACGGCAGACGGCAGTAAACGCAAGACGCTAGTCAGCGAGGGCCTGAAGCATCCACGCGCGATAGCCGTCGACCCGGAGCGCAAGTGAGTGCTTGTGTGTGTGCATGTTTAAATGGTTTATGAGGGCACTAATGTGTATAGTGACATGGGTATGATGGGTATTACAATATGAAGTTGTTTATGAGGACATTTTGTTAGTTTGTTAGTTAGTTTGTAATTCAAAAGACTTAAAAAACATACTAAACAGTGTTTGAGAATGTAGAAGTGTGTGTGTTTCCTGTAAGGGGTAGGTTTAGGTGTAGGCTCAGTGTAGGACAATACCACA
Organism: Enteromius fasciolatus; assembly: GCA_032361145.1. Lineage (NCBI taxonomy): Eukaryota > Metazoa > Chordata > Actinopteri > Cypriniformes > Cyprinidae > Enteromius > Enteromius fasciolatus. The sequence continues at coordinate 80,092 of JAUMHR010000050.1, forward strand.
TACAGTCTGTACAGTAGAAACACCATTACACCTATGAAGAGAGAGACCCCAGAACACATGGACACACTACAGGAGTGTGTGTGTGTGTGTGCGTGATCTAGAGTTTCTTCGAGTGATTGCGTATCGTCTGAATGCGAGAGTGTTGTCACTGGAAGCTGATGTGTGGTTTCTTGCCGCAGCTTCATGTTCTGGTCAGATTGGGGTGAGCCGGCGCGGATCGAGAAGAGTGGCCTGAACGGCGCTGACCGGACGCCTCTGGTGACTGACCACATCGCCTGGCCCAACGGCATCACGCTCGGTGAGATCTGGCGCTAGGGAGGCGGGGTTATCACAAATTTGAATGCAATGTTTTTATTTTTTAGAAAATTATGTTTTTTAACAGAAATATTACCAAACATTAGAATTAGACACTTATTCCAGTGATAACAGTAAAGAGGAAAGGATGAAGTGCTCACATCGCTACTAGACTCACACAGAATGGGTTTTGTGTTAATAAAGATGTGATGCAGTAGTAGTTATGTAGTTAATGAATCTTTTAAAGATATTTAACAAGTGATTTGTTTATCATTTACATCATGTTGACAGCTTTATGTGTTCTTCAGTTGGAATATAATTTTACTGGTGAGTTAATAAGAAAAAGTTACTTGAATCACGTTGTAGTTATATTTTCAAGTAGACTAGTGTAGAACGTAGAACCGGTCAGCTGTTCTGAAAAGGTGGAGATGGTAAAGTTCAGTCTCTAGCTAACCCGTGGTGTTGTGTGCAGATGTGATGAACGGCCGACTTTACTGGGTTGACTCCAAGCTACACACACTGTCCAGCATCGGTGTGAACGGAGACAGACGACACACACTGATCCAGGACCAGCACGCACTCTCTCATCCGCTGGCGCTCGCTGTCTTCCAGGTCATCTGAAGAACTATTAACCAGGAGCATTTCAGATCTAAAAACCCAAATCACTGTAAATGCAACGCGTGTTTAGTGATTGAACATTGGCTAACACTGGCTTTCTGTGTGTGTGTGTCACAGGAGACAGTCTTCTGGACCGACATGCACAACGGTATCTGGAGCGCTAGCCGTGTGACGGGGCGAGACGTGTTGGCCGTGGCCAATCATCTGCAGTCACCTGAAGACCTTGTGCTTTATCACAGCCTGAGACAGCCGCTCGGTGAGAGTCTGTGTGTGTGTGTGTGCGTGCGTGCGGGTTTATGTGGTTTATGAGGACACAAATGTGTATAATGACATGGGTATGACAGTTATTACAATATGTAGGTGTTTTATGAGGACATTTTCAGTGTCCCCGTAATTCAAAACGCTTAAAAAACATACTAAA
>JAUMHR010000050.1:163744-174335 GCA_032361145.1 Enteromius fasciolatus
AGAACTAAAGAGGAGAACCAGCATGGAGCTGGAGATCTGAAGGGTCTGGAGAGATTCTGGATGAAGGAGTGGTCTCTCTTCTCTGATCAGGTGTTCTCCAAACTCTTCAGGCGTTACAGGAGAAAACTCAGAGCTGCTATCTTGAGAAAATAGCAAAGCAATAATTTTGGCTAACATGTATTGGAGGAAAACATTTATTTCGTCATGAGTTTTTCTCCCCATTTTCAATTGTTGTACTTCAGTGTTGGGTTAGAATTTTGTAAATATTTTGAAGAAAGATCAAAAGTATAAACTGTATTAACTGAAATAAAGCAGGCTTGATGACGTATGCAGCCTACAAATGCATCCTTCGGAGGACGCAACCTTCATTTGAGACCCAGCCGATGAGTGCTGATGTGTTTGACCTCTGACCTCTGACCCCTGTCACATGATCTCTCTTCTCTGTAGGATGACTGTGCTTCTCTATCTTCTGCTGCTGTACGCATGTATGTTGCATAACTGCGTTACATAATTCACTGTCCTCCACACGTGAGTGTGTCAGTGATTAGGAGCGCGTCTAACAGGATTGATCTCTGAGATCACACACACACCCTGGCCCTGTGTTTTACGCTGAGGACGGTCATCACCTTTCAGCGGGTGTGAAATGTGCTCAGTGGAGCTGGAAGCGTCTCAATACTCAACCGTCCGTCCGTCTACAGCAGCTCAGACACGCCTCTTATAAACGAACTGTCTCACGCTAACAGCTGTAAAGACTGATAGACTAACTATAGGAACTGTATGAGAGTCTGAGCACACAAACACACATACTGATCTCTAGTATCTGGAGTGTTTATCTCGGTGACTCTTCCTCGGACACACGTGGACAGACTCATAATCAGGAGTTTTTACAGACCCAGAAACACAGATCAGATCACACAAACGTCTGACGTCTCAATGAATTATCTACATGTGCAGCAACATTCTGATACTAAGACCACAACTGATCGATAAAATCAATGATGTGGAAAACCTCAAGTCATATCATCTTACAGCCGTCCTCAGGACACAGACTGAGCTGCTGCAGGAATATTATTACAATATTACAGATTACAGCAAACATCTGTAATGCATGCGTTTCATTTGCCCCTCACACTTTGTATTGGTCCTAAACTCCGCCCAAGCTCAAGCTCACCTGAGAGCCACGCCCACATCTCAACAGCCAACCAATGCAAAGCTCCAAGTTTTGTTTTTCATTACTCTCCTTACTCAGATGTCTGTGACAGAAAAGCTGAAGAGATCTGCTTCTACTTGTGTTATATTGTGGTTTTAAGCATGTACTGTAACTGGTATATTCATCTTTTCTGTAAAGGTTACAGATTTAATACATTCTCATCTTTAACACAAACAAGACTTCGCTGAAAGAGCACCCCCAAACGTATAAATCAGATCGGTTTGGATCACAGAATAAGATCCGACCCTCTCCACCGCAGTCCTCAGGGGTCAAAGGTCATTCCTCCAGTCTTCAGAGTCAGAAATCATAATAATATACTGATTTACTCCTTTGGAGTATTTTAAATGTCTTTACTGTCACTTTTCATTGATTGCTAAATAAAAGTACTCATTTATGTTTGATCTCACTGACCCCAAACGTTACGGTAAGTTATTATATAAACTGCACAAGAACAATACTCTTCCGTTATTAGACCGCTTCAGGTCACATTATGGACTATAACTTACATACATCAACATTTCTGACATTAATCAGTAATGTTCGTCCAGATGATGAATCTAATCAGATCTCTGCAGTCACAACAAATAAACACCTGGACAGAATTAAAAAATAAAACCTAACTTATCAGATGAACATTAAATAGAATCAGATCAAAGTTACCAATAAACTCAAATACAGAAGCATCACTATGAAGAGCCACGTTATGCGTCATAATCATGTTCATAATCAGACGCTACTAAAGAGGTTCATTTTGTGTCAAAAATCATTAGGATATGACGTAAAGATCATGTCCCATGGAGATATTTAGGATATTTCCTACTGCAAATATATCAAAAAATTAGTAATATACATTCAACTTTAAAGACGATTTTCTCAATATTTCGTTTTTTTGCACCCTCAGATATAAATTCAATAAAACTGACCAATAATTGATCGGTCTGATTCAAGTTTCATCCATCTATCATCGATTCAGAAAAAACATACAGAGTAACCTGTCATTTGAACCAGAGTTTATGCAGATATAAAAGATTAATTCCTGACGCTCCGGGGAGGTCACAGAGGTCACAGGTGACCACTGTCTGGACAGTGACATAACAGGCCATTGATCCAGCCTCCAGAGGAGTGCCACACAACACAACTACATTACAGATGGATGGCGGATCATATTTTAGATCTGTCCTGCGTGTGAACGTGAGGTCGGTGCTAGGACAGACTTCATTAAAACTAATGAAAAAGAAAGAGAATCCTGAAACACAGCTGATGGATCTGTTATTAGCGGCTCGACAGCCATCAGCGTGGAAATAAAGCCCGGAATTATTGAAGGCATGGTTTCTGCTGGATCAGTTTAGCACATGAACTAAAGCGTTGTTTGGATGATGCTCAGTTCCCAAACCCCTTCGTTAATACAGTCCCTCGGACTAATCGTTCTGAGGATACACTCAGCTGGAGTTAACTAAACCCTCATCGGATTACAGATTCATCATCATTCACAGCTGTTCGGCTGATGTCTAATAAACCGGAGCACGAATCAGCAAACCAGTTCAGTGAGGAAGCTCAGACTTTACTAAAAACTATAAAGACAGTCTATGTAGGGAAAAACGGCATGAGTGAAAATCACAAGCTACAATCAGGATGTCTGAATTAAAGAAGTAGTGTGTTTCTGCATCAGTGTCTCTCAGTAATGGATGTGAATGGGTGCCGTCAGAATGAGAGTAACATCAGAATAATCCACAGCACTCCAGTCTATCAGTGAACATCTGGAGAATACAGGAGATCAAACTAATCAAAATATGAGTCTGTTCTCCAAAGTGAAGAAGTGTTCTGGTCTGAATCAGGAGAGAGAGATCAGGCAGCGTTTAAAACAGCTCTAAACTAGTGTGTGTTGGATCTTGACGTGAGAGACGACAGGAGATATGTATATATATATTTATATTTGAGTAGTTAAAAACGTCTTAATGCTGGATTCGTTTGATCTTCTGTCTTCTCCAGATGTTACCTGATGGACTGCTGTGGATTATTCTGATGTTTTTATCAGACTCTCATTATGACGGCACGCATTCACTTCCGTTGCAGAGACACGTTTCTCCAGATCTGATGAAGAAACACACTTCTCCTGATCTCAGATGGACTGAAGGTGAGCACATTTTCTGCAGATGTTTATTCATTGAGCCTTTAATATAATCTCGCATGAGTTTAGTCTGTAGGAATATAAAATTGATTGGATCCGGTCGGCATCAGACCCTTACCAAAGCAAGCACTGGATCAGACCTGAACAACACTAAATCAGAACTCCTGCAGCTGTCGGTCACACTGAGGTCAAACGCTTGGTTACATGTGAGTATATGAATGCAGTGAGTGTCGAGCTCTGAGAAACACATCGCAGATGTACTCCGTAGGACTTGTGCGCTTCACAGAAGAGCTGTGTGTCCCTGGAGCACAAAACCAGTCTGGAGTACCAGTTTATCTGTAGATATATCCAACAATACATTGCACGGGTCAACATTTACTGTTTTTATGCCAAAAATCATCAGGATATTCAGTAAAGATCATATAGATAACATAAATATATAAAAACTTCATTCCTGATATTCTCCACATTGAGATGTTTCTGCTCCTCAGATTCCAGGTTTTCTAATAGTTGTAGTTATACAAACCAGACATCACTGGAGAGATGATTTATTTAGCTTCCAGGCATATATTTACATTTTGAGACATTTATGGCTGGTTTTGTGGTCCAGGGTCACATATTTGGTTCACCAATGAAGCTTTATCCATTTTTTCGGCCTTAATGTTAAGATCAACTAAAGAACCTTCAAACCTTTAGTGTGTTGGACAAGGATCCTCACGGAAACATCATCCATTCAAACTTTAGATTTTAGTTACGGATTTTCAGCATATAACTGAAAAAATGTGGATCTGAACTATCATGTGACCTTGGAATAGAGCGCACAAGCCGTACGGATGATGAACTACGAAGAACTTCAGAACTTCTCCGTTCACATGCGGTTCTTCTCGGAGCTCCTACCTTCCAGACAGCAGGTCCTCCACAGGCCAGAATGGGTCATCACCTCCTCGTTCTTCTTGCTGGTCTCATTCTCGTTAGTAGTCTTTATTTTGCAGACCCCGCGTGAGTACAGCCAGTAGTCCGTCCCCACCGCGATGGTCATCAGGCTGAAGGCGGCGAAGGCGCCCACCGTGGTCAGGAGCATCTGGACGCCGCGCTCAAACACGCCCATGTTGCCGCATTCTACGAAAGGGGAGCCCCCTTTCCTCTTGATGTATAGGAAATAAATATTTGTGGATTTAAGTGGACAAAAAAATAAGAAGAAACGGGCCGAGGGCCCTCGAGGGTTTGTAAACGAGAAGGAAGACAAACGGCAGGCCTCTTACATACTAATGCAGCTCATCGAGTGATGAACCTGACCCAGATACAACATCTGCCAAAGATCGCTGGATCTGCTGTGCGCAAACATCTGACAGACGTCTGTAAGATCTTAGTTTCACATACATTCTAAATCTAAAGACATCTAATAGACGTCTGTTTGACATCTGATAGGAAACGTGATCGCGAATGATGAGCAAACACTCTAAAAAATACGTCTTGCAGATGTAAAGCAGACGTCAAATAGACGTCTGGAAGCGTGCGATCAGCGGAGCGACTCTCCGAGCGTTCAATTCATCTTCACTCGATCTGGCCTGTTCTCGATCCGATCCAGCTGTCTACTGAGGGCACGAGAGGGAATGTGAATCCTTCCCGTTTCCGAACCGCTGCCGGACCAGCAGCCGCGCTCGCGTTCGCGCATCCATCAATCTAACGCTCCAAGAACGGGTTCAGAGACAGAGCCGCGACGCGTCGGTGAAATCAATCCATCCTGGCGATTGTTAAGGAAAAAAGCGGATTGCCTTTTGGGGGGTGGGAAATGAAACGTGAAATCACTCGCTTGCCTTTTTCCTAAAATTCTGGTCTCCCGTTTCCATAAGTGGCCTTTATTCCGTCGAACGCTTCGTGAATCCGGTCCGAAGAAGCGCCGCTCCACAGCAGCCCTGCTGTTCTCCCGTTCACCGAGCCGCTCGCATCACACCCGGTGCCCGTTTCACAGCCCACCGGCGCCATCCAACACGCACACACACGGACAGAAAAAAAACCGAATCACGACGGGTGCACAAAACCGTCTCACCGGCTGATTCCGTTCCGTCTGTCTGTCTGTCTGTCTGAGAGACTCTCCAATACAGCGTCAGAAAGCTCACGCTCCTTCACAATTCCTCGAAGAATTCCAGAACACTGCGGATGCTGCTCCTCCAGATGCGTGACTGAGGAACATCTGGAGCCGAGGGCCCACACGCTCTCATCTCAGTCCCACAGACCTCGGAGCTGGCGCCTGATCACATGTTAGGGGTTGGTGTCGTTAAAGCTGGCCTGTGTGGTGTTTTGCAGTAGTGAGGATCACTGGAGGACTGATGGATGCTCTGCAGCTGGACGGATGCTGCTGTGACCAAGGCGACCGTCTCCCTCTCGCGATGGATTCAGCGTTAGAGATGAGAGAGCATCACAGCAGCCGAACATACAGCTCCGTGTACGTGTGAGCACGCGTGCTGCTCGTGACAGACAGCTGGTACCGCTCAGACCGTCTGAGAGAGAAGCAGGAGCCGAGCAGAGGACACGCTTTACATTCAGCACGCGGCGAGTGCGGCACAGCGCGAGAGATCAAGAAGATTTATGAATTTAGAATACAATGCAGTGACGTCACGCGAATGAAGCCCTGCGATTGGCTGCGGCGCTGGCTGATGGTGCTGCAGTTGATGTGTCTGTGTTCCTTATGTCTCACATCACACACAACATCAGACAGAACAAGCAAAGCAAAACACCAAAGGCACGTTCACAGCTACACCACACAAGCAGAAAAATGAAGGAGAAATGTGAAAATCAAAATTGCCTCGCCTTTTATAAAATGGATTGACAAACAGATGAAAAATGCAATAAATAATGATAATAATACAAGGTATTGCATTAAAGGTAAAAGTAAAATTAGTCCTACTTAATGCTGCATGCAGTATAAGAGTAATGTAAGTCTCTAAGATTGACATATAGTAATGTTCATTTAATTAATTTTGTTAATATAATTACTTTTAATCTTGGCGCAGAATTTATTTATATTCAAAACACTAATAGACTAAAATACACCAACAACAGTAACATTCATGTTTTCTTTTGTAATATTTCTTTCCATCACAAGAATTAGACTTCAGAAGTCAGATCTCTATACAGTATTTAAAAAAACATCACATACACATGAAATATAAAAACTCAGTTTTCGTTAGATGACCGTATTAAGAATGAAAAACAACACAATCTATACAATGCTACTATTTAGTGGATGAGTGTTTGATTGAGCGGCTCAATCAGAGTATCTGGCAGCTCGTTCTGTCATCAAACACACAGTTCACAGCAGCCATTAGACGGATTACAGCAGCTGAGCAAACAGCTGTGTGTGTGTGTGTGCTGGATTGCTCTCAGCATCACTGATAACTGACCGTCAGTGTCTTGTCGTGAGTGTGTATGAGAGCGTCTATGCTCAGATTTGAAGTGTAAATCAAGCGTTTTGAAGAGTTCCTGCAGCTCAAACAGCAGATGACTGCGCTGGCAACCCTGGAGTCAGAGTTCAGTCCACAGACAGTACACCAACCGATGTGTCTGTAATGCCATGTACGCTGCTTTGGATAAAATATTATGACAAATGCATAAATGAAACTGATGCACACACTCATGTAGTGTGTCCATGTTTTCTGGGGTCTCTCTCTTCATAGGTGTAATGTTGTTTCTACTGTACAGACTGTATGTGGTATTGTCCTACACCTAAACCTACCCCTTACAGGAAACACACACACTTCTACATTCTCAAACACTTCATTCTGTGTGATTTAGAAGCTTGTTTCCTCACGGAGACCTAACTAATGTCCCACAAGCTCAACATTTACTGATATTTCTATCTTTGTGGAGACCATTGGTCCTCATAAGGTGATCAATACCAGGTGCACACACAGTGTGTGTGTTTGACTGGAGCAGACAGACAGCTGCAGATGTGCTGACTGTCCAGTTTCCATGGGAACATCTCCATCTGCGCAGCATTCATTCATTCATGTGTCTGTGTGTGTTCATGTGTGTGTGTCCTTCACTGCACCTGTCTGCTGCGCGTCATGTCATGTGTGTCCTTTCAAGAATCAAGAACTGAAAGATCAATATTATAGAACACTAAACAAGCAGAATATCTGATCCTGTGCAAAAATATTAGAGCTATTATTAAAGTCCTGTGCTTGGTGTGTTCTCACGTCCAGAAGTACATTCTTTAAATGACTCCTCTGTGTTCTGCAGCTGTCGTACAGCAACGGTCAGTTTTGGAAGAATCCAGAATGACTGTGCTGTGAGAAACGGCTCTGAGCGGTCAGTAGATGCTGGGAGCACGGGTCAGGCTTCTGCTGGACACACGGGAGCTCCTGCAGCTTCTCCTGACCCACACACAGGAACAGGGATCTGCATTCACAAAGCCCATGTTCTGTCATCCAGGATCAGGTGACCTATTAATTTTACGTTTGTGCCGGTTTTTTAAAACAAAATTGGATTGGATCACCCTGATCCAGAAACACACTTTTTCAGATTTCAGAGGAATAGTGATGAGAAAAAGATAGAACTACTTCCTACTGCTCCATCTCTGTAAACTACATCAGCACAACCCTCAATCAGTCATAAAAAAAACTATCATCAACCCTATTAAATTAATATTCAGTTTTTTGGAACACTTCATTACATTCTTGATCCTGAAATCCACTCCTCTGCTGGGATCAGAATAATCCGGTGTTTACATCACAAACCCAATCTAAATTCAGAATCCCTTTTTCCTCTTGAACACCACATTTCTAAAATTAGATCTTACAGATATTTAGGGGCAGTTTCCCGAACAGGGTTTAAGACTAGTCCTAGATTAAAATAAATGTTAAGAGCTGTCTAAACTGGAGAAGGCTTGCACTGAGATATCTTAAAATACATTATTGTCATAGTTTGGTCTTAAAATGCTCACAGATGATGCTTTTTTGAAAGAAAAAATTCTTAAAAGTCCTAAATTAGCAAAGGTTTAGTCCTGGCTTAATCTAATTCCCATCCGGAAAACCGGCACATAGTGTTTTACCATAAACAGAGACAAACAGAACACCAAAAAAAAAAAAAAAAAGTAAAGTATAGTCATGGAGAGATAAAAGACATTTAAACTGCTGAATTGTCATTAAACAAAGTTTGAGATCAAAAACACCAGAATCTTTAAAGAAGCTTTATTGATTGTGATGAATTCTGTTAATGTATGGTGTTTACTAGCATACTGAGCTGCGCGTGACGCTGATATTAACGTCTTGTGTCTCACTGAATGAGGACACAAATACAGCAGACTACATGAAGAACATCTCCAGAGCTGCTCCGAGGGTTACTTCAAGAGCATTTGAACATTTCATTGGAGTAAATCTATCCTCATATCTTGTACACACAGAACAGGAAACATATTCATGGCAAGCCGTCAAAATAAAAGTTGGGTTTGGACACGGAAGCAGAAATATACTACTATTGTTCAGTAGAATGTACGTAATAGACTACTCCAAACATTATTAAAACAGTATTTCTTCAGTGTTTTAACTGTAATATAAAATCTGCTTTATTTTTTAGCAACAAAATTAAATCTTCATGAATTAAAAGAAGTTTTTTTACGTCTTAAATTTAAATACACAAACTTTTCAAAGGGGAAAAAAATGATTTGTAAGAAATAATAACAGTGTAAAGGTAGCATAACGTGTGTAAACTGAAAACTATTTCCTATTTTTTGAGCCATGGCCAGCCCCAGCTGTGACGGATTACACAGCCGTATTTTCTCTCAGAGAGATGTTTTTCACATTGATTTGATGCGTTTCAAACCGCTGCTGATCCCGGAGATGTTCCTCACCTTCCGATCGCCTGAAAACACAGAAACACATGATTACAGAAGACCCAGCGCTTCAGACTCCGGCTCGGCCCGGTCCTCGGACGGCTCAGACTGGATCAGCACTGCTGTCTTCACGCTCACGTCTCAGACGCGCGTCAGTTTGCGCAGTGGACTAGTCATCACTGACCGCTCAACCAGGGACCAGCTCACAATGACTTCCACACAGAACTGTTATTTGTATTTCTATCGCAGTTCCATCAGATCATTATCTGACTGTCTGGAGAAACTGACTCTGAAGAGAGTTAAGAGTTAGAGGAAGTCTTAACTTTATGAGGGTCATTTTAATATCATATCCACAAAGCTAGACACCTTCAACCTAAACCAGCTGCAAAATATCAGTCTCTCATCTACATTTATTTCTGAAATCCATTCAAAAAGTCTTTGAATACCTCTTATATTATAAAGAATTCTGTTTTATGTTTTGAATTGAATTCTATTTCTGGAAAACCCTGTTGAGATAATAGTTACACGTGTTCCGGTCGCTCACTCGAACAAGTGTTTAGGAGTCAAACACTTTTCTTTGAAATTTAATTCGATTGGCAAACCAGTGGAATTTAAAATGTTACTTAGTAAAGAATAATTGTATTTTAACTGTTTACCTTTCGGCGGGAACTCGGCTCTCTCACGCGCGGCTCCCTCTCTCCGCCGGAAAAGACCAGCTGATCTGTGACGCACTTCCTCTTCTTCTTGGCGGTTGACAGACAGCAGAATGGTGTATTACCGCCACCGCTGGTAAGGAGTGAGGGTCAACGATTACCTCCCTTCCCTCATTCTTTTTTAAAATTTTATTTTTAATAATTATTTATTTTATATTATCTCCCACACGTTCGTTATTTTAAGAAACTGAAAAATAATATTATAACATCTATTTCCCGGGTTATTTTGTTTTCCCTAATTTTTCTATTGAAATTCTTCTTTTAGTCTCATATTTCTGACAGTACATTATAACAATATGACAGTACGTTATATGTTCCTCTGTTTCCTCACACCTTCCCGTGTCATGATTATTAAAGTGATTAAAGTGTATTATTTAATCTCGATACTAATATTTCTTCTCTTCTGTTTCTCCCTGCACGTCTCATCTCTCCCCTTTCCTTTGAATTCTCTAAAACCATCGACCTTATTTCTATTTATCCCTCTCTTTTTTATTTTATTTTATTATTATTTTTTTTTATTTGTTTATGCCAAGGACAGAGTACAATAAAAATAGCTATACATAAAAAGAGGTAAAATTACATGCAAAGCACCATTTGTATACAAAAAAATAAGAAAAATAGAGCAGAAGTTCTAAAATAAATTAAAAAGATGAAGTGTATTGACTGTTTTAAGAGCTTTAAGATTCTTGGACGGTGAAATGATTTGG
>JAUMHR010000050.1:192108-203358 GCA_032361145.1 Enteromius fasciolatus
AGGTGAATCTAGGTCAGTGGGTGGAGCAAAACAATGAAATGTCCTGACAACAGATCAGCGGGGCGGAGACATGAGTTGGTGAGAATGAGTTCATAAATGACAGCAGACACAAAACATGGAGTACCAGTCTGACGCTGGAGAGCCAACCAGAGAGTTGGACTGGCACCTCCAGCTGATGGTGACAGTTTGTGTATCTTTCAGAGTCGTTGCCTTTTTAATTAGAATCGTTATTTTTTTATTGGTTATATTTCTTTATTACAAGCAGAAACGTTTCAACAGAAGTGCAGAAATGTGTCACTTCAATAAAGAACAGCGATACAGTTAGCGTCTGTGAGTGATGTCAGACAGACTGAAGATGAAGATGAGGATGAAGAGCGTCTGCCTACGTTCATCTGCTGGTGTGAAAAGCTTCTGATTAGTCTTCAGCACAGATTGGTTCTGCTGTCAGCTGGTGGTCTAGTCTAGATCATGCTAAATTTCTCAAAATAGTCCTGAGAATCATGCCAGGGACTGATTAGAACAATTTTTCTGTATTTCAGCAGGAGGTGCTCAAAAATGGGATACATCCATTAAATTAAAAACATATTTATGCATAACTTCAGCAAAGAGACTCTTGAGTGACATGAGAATAAATGATCAGCACTAATACATAAACAGCCACTGACCCGGTTGTTCAGCAGTAAGCAGATCAGTCTCGGCAGCTTTCGCAGTTATTTAACAGTCCCAGTCCCAGAGAAACTGACATGTACAGGTTGATGAGGCTAACGCTGGTACTGGCTCGGGATGATCTACCACGATGTTGGTGTACCGTATTTACTCACTGTGTTTGGTGGTCTCGAATCTCCTTCAGGCAGTAATATACAGCATCTTCGCCTCTAGAGTCTTTCACAAGCTGCAGGTGTTCGTCTTCTTCATCTTCTTCATCGCTGATAAACGAGGTTTGTTGCGGCTGATAGTAAACAGTTATTTTTCATCCAGAGCTCGTTTTATCACATTACTTTGCAGCAAACGACTCGATGAGTGAACTGTCCGAATCACGAACCGATTCAATCACACTGTTAACGCCAATAGAAAAGAATCAACTTAAACATTGACTTATTTTCAATTCGACATTGTTACATCTGAATCTGAAAAAAAACAATAGAAAATGCAGGGAAAAATACAACGTGATTAATAAGGACACACAAAAAGATGTTATCGAATACCTAATGTTTGGGGTTGTAATTATTTGAAATAACTTTACCCCCCTCTCTCTTTCTTTCTTTATTTCCTTCTTATAACCACTCTCACAGTCTATGCTTCCAGTCCAGTAGGTGGCGGTATGCACTGAGAGGTCATGGTCAGGAAATAATTCTCAGGTCTTTTTTACTACGCAACTAGTAAAGTGTCATCGGGACTTATGATAAAGTAACTGTCCAACTCTAGACTATTTATTTTTCTTTCACGGAGCTTTTTCCTTAATCTATGGTTCTGGGTCAATATGTGACCCAGAACCACAAAGCCAGTCTTAAGTGTTATCTAAAAGATGAATAAATCATTTCTCTATTGATGTCTGGTTTGTTAAGAGAGGACAATATTTGACTGAGAACTAATAGAAAATCTGGAAACTGAGGGAGCAAAAAAAATCACCTTTAAACTTTTGCAAAACATTACTAATTAGAAATTAAGTTATGATATTAAATATCATCATTAAACATGATATTTACTTAATATCCAAATGATTTTTGGCAAAAAAGACAGATTTGACCCATGCAGTGTATTTTTGGCTATTGCTACAAACATCCCCATGCAACTTTACTTTAGGACTGGTTTTGAGGCACATATTCTAATATAAATCTGTTGAAATATGGTGGTATCAAGCTCCAGTGTAGGATAAAGAGTGTGCACAACATGGTTTTTAGACAGAAACTGAACTGGCACAGAAATGAAACATGAATTGATCTCATCTGAGAAGACAGCTGATGCATCTCAGCAGGCTTTGGGCTAAATGAAGTTCTGTAGAACACAAATACTGATGATTGACAGGATATTGACCGTACATGCGGTTTGAGAAGTGCAAGCATTGACTCATTGACTGCAGCACTACAGCTGCCTCTCGCTTGAGTTCAGAGAAACAGGAGTGCTCTTTATCTTCACTTTCAACTTGAAATAGATCTTCCAATGAATCTGAAGATGCTCTTTGTTATTTACTATTTTAATCGCAACTCATTTGCATGTGTGAGCTGTTGCCATGGTGACAGCATGAGAAGACGAGCTCTTGAGTGTTTGTTTGGGCTGGTTAGTGTCACACCACTTAGTAAACTATTTAACTTGACACGGACTGCTCATCTTCATCAGGTGTCACATCCCTGTATAAAACATGAGAGAGGGCAGAGTTTACCTCAAAATGTTGATGGTCGACGGCAGCCATTGACTTCCATCATATTCTCCAAAGTGTTACTGAGCAGAATGCTTATTTTTGGGAAAACGGTCTCTTTAAGGAGCCATGATCTGCTGATTCTTCACCAATTTATGTTTTTATGCATTTCACAGAAACTGTTTACGTTGAAATATTGATGTTTCAACCACAAAGAGCAGACATACTTGTACTCTGCAGGTGGTCTGATGTTTCCAGTGGGTCAATACGAACAAACATATAAAGATGTGTGTCGTCTTGAAAACATTAAAACATACACATCATTATGAAATAAAGTTTACATATATTTTTTTAAATGAGCAACTTTGAGTGTTCATATATACATGCACTTATTATCTTTGAGATAAAATATCATTCATCGTGATGCATATTTTTGTAAAGTGTTAAACCGACTGAACGAGTTTATGTGCACCCTGTTACACCGGTGCTACTTGTCCTTTAAAATCTTTAGCGCGTGCTGTAAATCACATGACCTGCTAGAAGTGACATCACTTCCTTGGAGGGAAAGTGAATCCAATTAAAACTTTTTCCTCTGTTCCTCTTTTTTAGAAATTTATTTTTTATCAATGAGCATAAAACTCGTCCATCCTGTTGAGTCAGTTTACAATGGAAACAAAAATGTCACATCTATTACATTTCTATAATCTTCCAGCCAGTAACAGGCTTTCTGGGTGCACCGTGTGTAGAAATGTGTAGAACAGAGAGGAAAGGTTATTGGGTTATTGTTAAAGTTCGAGGCCTGGGCATTTTTCACCTTATCTGCTCAGTCCATATATATTTATATACAGTATTAGAGAGACATTAAAAACTACACACATACACCTTCACAAACAGTTGAGGTCTAAATTTTACATACATTCTGCAGTATAGGCAAAATGTGTATTATTGTACTAAAATAAGAGGGACCGTACAAAACACATGCTATTTAATATGTAGTGAATAAGATACTTCACATAAAAGAGACATGTAGTGCACAACAGAAAGCAACAGCTGAATTTATAAGATGTTCTCCAAGAGTCACATGCGCTTGATTCCTAAATCTGATTCTTTGTGCTGTTCTGCAGAAAAACCCTTCATCTACCACAGATTATTTGGTTTTCTGCATTTTCTCTGTATTTGAACCCTTTCTAACAATCACTGTGTGATTTTAAAACCCATCTTTTCACCCTGAGGACAGCTGAGGGACTCTTAAAACGTTGATAGATGGCCGATGTTACTGACGAACTTAAGATCCCTGAGTTCGACGTGTCCCTGGGTCAACATCTTTGTGATTAGCCAATCAGATTCGAAGAACAATCAGTGTTTGGTGCTTGTGCATCGGTGTCTGATTTTAGGCGTTACTCACGGGTAGGGTTAGGTTTAGGTGTAGAGATGTGGGCGAAACTAAACTTTTGGATTAAAATGTTGTTCCGGGGTCAACAAAATATGTTAACCCAGGAACACATTTAACTCCGCAAAACCAGGACGTGCGAGGACCATGAGTTATTCAGCTATTGGTCATTCATCAGTGTGTTTGGTGTTTTCAGTGCGTCCATCACCAGCAGATGGCATCATCAGATCAGCTGAAGTCCCCTCATCATCTCTCACTGAGTGTGTGTGTGTGTGTGTGTGTGTGTGTGTGGTCCTCCTGCGGAAACGCTTCACTTCTGGTGTGAAACAGTGTTTTCAGGGCAGGGCAGCGGCTGATAGAGGAACTCACACCATCTACAACAAACATGAAGAACGCCTGATTCCGAACTCGCAGCAGATCAGCATTATATACACTGCATATCTATATATCTATATATAAGTCACCATGACTGAGAGCTGTCAAACAGGTAAGACCGCATTAACTGAACTAAACTCTTATTTCTGACGGACATCTCTTTGTCTTTATCAGTGTCTGAACTTCCATATATTTTTTGATTTATTGGTAATATTTTCGTGATCTGCTCTTTTGCTGATCAGCAGAAAGGCTGATTTAATGCAAGTTATAGACGATTAAAGTGTATTTTATTACAAATTGTTCTTTAGTGTAGCTCTAATGTACTAAAACAATATCTCTACTCTTATATCAATAATCTTTTTTTTTAAATAACGCAAATGTCTTTTTGAGTCCTGTTGAAGTGAATTTAGATGTCAGGGTGGTGCTGATGTTGGAAATGTATATGTGTAGTGCAGGATCACTTCCACTCCTGTAACGCTGCTGTAATATTATCTGACATACAGTCACCAGATGATCCGGTGTACTTCTTTCTTTCATATCTGCTGCTGGACCTGCTTGTAGATTAGCTCTCGTTCCTGTCGTCTGATCGCTGTGGTGTGTTTGGATGCTCGTATCTGAAGCGAAACACGCGCGCACACACACACACACACATGTTCAGGGGCCCCTCACGGAGGAGCAGGTGGACCCCATGACAATAGATTTCCTGTTTCATAAAGCAGAACAGGACTCGTGCTGGTGAATGTGAAGCTCATTGTTCCAGTCGGCTCTGGCCTCAGTAATCAGTTTTAATGTTGTTTAGCTGTTGTCACGCTGAACATGAACTCACCGCTGCATGTGGAGCTGGATGTCAATCAGATGTCTGATGTTTGTTTCTCAGATCTGACGGCGGAGGAGCAGATGGAGATCGAGCGGCTGAAGGTGCACAAGCAGATCCTACTGGAGGACATCGAGGTACACACACACACACACACACATATCTGAAGAGACCATTCATCCACTTTCATTGTGATACGCTATTAGATATGAACCAAACACAAAAACAAACAAAATAACCTAAAATACTCATTTTGGCCTCTCTCAGGCGACAGGAAAAGTGTTTATAACTTTCGCTAACGCTTTTTTAACAGTTATGTAAACGTTAGAACAAAGTAATCACCACACTTTATATAAGGTGGCTTTACTTACGTCATAAATAAGTATTAATTGTATATTGTACTTATTGGGTTGATATTGTAACTCTGAGGAGGGATATGGGTAAGGTTAGAGACAGGTTTAGTGGTTTGGGTAGATGTAAGTGTGGGTTACAGGAACTATTTATAAAAACAACTGCTTATTTTTCAACTCCTCTAGAGATCAACAGTTGAGTTTTAGCACTTTTGGCTGATCTCTGGGTCTTCTGGAAGCACATTTAGCTGTAATAATCCGACGGGATAATCGCTGTGGTGAAGGGATGGGTCAACAATGTTTCCACAATGTTCTCATAACCGAAATATGCTACCTGTGTTTTCAAACCCTCTCAATGAAGTCACAGTTATTGCTTTGTATATAACAGAAGAGCGTGTCATGAAATAACCTGAATAATGTGGCTTTCACACAAAGATGTTTGATTTAGTCAGTGGTTCTGAATCCTTAAGATGTTTTTCTTACAGAAACTGAAGAACCAGATTGAAAACGTCATGGCAGATATCCAGGATTTCAAATCAGCAGAAGACAAGTGCGTGAATGAATTAATAATTTCTGTGTGTTTGTCTGATGATCAGAGAAAATACAGTTCCCTGAACACAGTTAACATCACTCACTAACCAACACTACCCCATCTCATCATCTCTTACACAGATACTGATTAACAGTCATGTTTTACTATTATTTATCTATTACTATAGCAGATTCTATTCAAAATTTGTACATTTTTATTTTCATTTTAGTAACACAGGTAGTTATTTTGTTGCATTTTTGTCGTATTTATTTAAAATGGAAAAAAAACCCCATTATATTATTTTTATTTTTGTTTTAATGTACTTTTGTTGTTTTTTATTTTTGAAAAACATTTAAATATTTGGTAAGACTTCAGAATAGGGGGTCAGAATACTGCATTAATTAATGGTTAATTTGATCACAATTAAGCATTAGTTGAGCATAAACACAGTACTAATTCATGATTAAAATGTTAGGTTAATCATTAATTACTAGTGTGTTTATGCTCAACTAATGCCGTTAATTAATGCTTAACTAATGCATTATTCTCACCCCCTATTCTGAAGTCGTACCAAATATTTTACTATTTAGAGTTATTTATTTTGTGTAATTTCATTTTTAGGTACAATTTTAGTTTAGCTTTATTTCCAATTAGTATTTTTCTTTAAATCTGTTGCAATCATGTTCATTCTGTACATTTTTTTCACATAATCATTATTTATATATTATTTAATTGCTCTGGTTGTGAAGTTGTTTTGTGTGACTTTTTTCACAGTAAGATGCTGGAGAGGGAGAAACGCTTCTGTAGCGGCAAGAAGAAATTCAACATGGATCCTAAAAAGGTGAGATCTGGAGGATGATGATGATGATGATGTTTCCAGCGTGAGATGTTGAGTGGAACGTCTGTCTTCTCTCTCACCACATCAACACATTCCTCTTACATTACCATAAAGCTGAGATCAGAGACACGACTGAGACTGTGTGTGTGTGTGAATGAGAGAGCATCAGGCGGAGGGATGTGGGGGGTCGGAACACTCTCAGGTCAACACCTGAAATAGTTTTTCTCATTTTGAATCATTGTGGTTCGCTGCTGCACTTTAAAGAGCGAGACCACCACAAGCTTCTGCAGCCCTAATGATCTGAGAAGAGACACGTCAGTGTTTGATCTGTGTGAGGTTAAGAGACAAAGAGTGTCAGCACCACAAACACACCTAACACATCTAACTAAAGTACAGACAAAACACTCTAGTGTTCAAACGTTTGGGGTCAGTGAGTCTCTTCTGCTCAGCGAGGCTGCGTTGATCCAAAATACAGTAAAAATGTAAAATATTATTACAATTTAAATCATCTGTGTTCTGAGTGAATCTGTGTTCGAGTGTGTTTCTGTGATGTTCAGCATCATTCCTCCAGTTCTGATTATTATCAGCACTGAAAACAGTCGTGCTGCTCAATATTTTTGTGGAAACCATGATATATTTTATTTTTCAGGACTCATAGATTAATTCATTTATAAAATTTTTTAATTAAATTGTTTTTAAATTGTATTTATTTGATATTTCATAACATTATAAATGCATTTACTGTTACTTTTGATCAATTTAATGAGTCTTTGATTTATAAAAGTACTAATTGTAAATTTAATATAATATAATATACAGCTGGATGAACACATCACTATTTTTCTCAGTAAATATATTTCTAAAGATGTGGTTGAAATAACATGTTGAGGCCGGTTTAAAGTTTGCCGCACAGCATTTAGACAAGCCTGTGAAATACTGGGAGAATATAGTCTGGTCAGACGAGACAAGAATTGTACTTTGGATGCTATAAAAATTTAATTTCAAGTGGCACGGGACCACTCAAAACATCATAGTGCAGCACTGGCAGAATCCATATCATTAAAGAAAGGATGAATGGGATTAAATTAACCATCTGCTGCCATCTACCAGGATGATGAAGATGAAACAAGGGTGGACATTTCAGGGAGATAATGATCCCAAACACAGCCCAGAGAGTAAAGCTGCTGGAAGGGCTCAGCCAATCACCGGACCTGATACCAATAATAATCCATGGAAAGAAATATGTTTAGAGTTCATAGAAGCCCGTGTGGAAGAACGAGCCAAAATCACTCCTCATCAGTGAATCCTTCAGGAGCTGTCATTACCAACAAACACTTTTATACGAAGTAGTAAACTAATTTCAGTAAGCATGTTCAGTACTTCCCCCCCCAGAACTACATTTCTGACATTTTTATTATTTTTTGAACGTATGGATTTCTTGGATTGTTACTTCTTGGAATGTCAACTATACAAATATATGTACTGAGACCAATGGTGATGCATTCGGTACTTATTTTACCTGCTGTAATATTCTAGGTGACCAAAGTTCAAGCAGAGTAATGGCTTGTCTGAGTGTGGAGAGTTTTGGTCTTTGTTTAGTCATTCTGCTGAAAAGGGAAGTGTGGGTTTGAAGGAAAATCTCTAAAAACATGTGCTGAACTGTGGAGGAGCTGCTGTGGACGGGCTGATAAACTTTCTTCGTTGTTTATCTTGGTCTGTGACAGTCACTGAACGGCTCGAACGTCTCTGTGTTTCAGGGAATCAAGTTTCTGGTGGATAATGAGCTTCTGGACTGGAAAGCAGAGCGAGTGGCTGAGTTTCTGTATAAAGAGGAAGGACTGAATAAGACTGCCATCGGAGACTTCCTGGGAGAGAGGTGACATACGAGCTGTTAAACATCAGATGTGTGTGTGTGTGTGTGTGTGTCGATCTGACGCTGTCTGCTGTTTCAGGGAAGACATGCACCTGCAGATCCTCAAAGCGTTCGTGGAGCTGCACGAGTTTTCAGATCTGAACCTGGTCCAGGCGTTACGGTGAGATCACGAGCCCTTCTTCATCTTCAGACGAGCAGCTGAACTCGTCTCATTATTGTTCGTCTCGTTCCTTCCACAGGCAGTTCTTGTGGAGTTTCCGTCTGCCGGGTGAAGCTCAGAAAATCGACCGCATGATGGAGGCCTTCGCCACGCGCTACTGTAACTGCAACGCTGAGGTCTTCCAGTCCACAGGTCAAACACACTCACGCCTTCATATCTATGACTGATCATACATACAGGTCTTTACATATATGAATTACATATACAATGTCCAGACATTTTGCGCTTGAACACAAGTCATGCATATCTGCCAATCGCACATTAGCAAAAAATATATTTTCAAATATATATAAAAATATACATGGCCAAATATATATATATATATATATATAAATATATTCTAAAAATATATGTGTGTAAATGTATTCTCTTCCATTTCTGTGAAAATATATTTTTCTAAAAATATGAATGTTTGAAACATTTAAAAATACCTATTTCTCTATTTATATTTTGAGTTTCTCTCATTTAAAGAAAACGTTGTTGTCTGTAACACTTGTAAATGATATAGAGATTCACTGTTTACATATATTTGGCATGTATTTAAAATAGATTTTGACATGTTTTGAATAAATTTTAATTATGTAAATAAAATCAAATGAATGCACATATTTAATAAAATGACTAATATGTATGTATCCCATTAAGTAGATTAATTTATGTTTAATACTGTGTAATTCATACAGACATATTTATGCGATTCTAATTTAGGCCTGAATATTTTTTGAATGAATGAGGAATAATTTAATATCTGAAACTGAGGTTGTGGTGTGTGATTGTGATCGTTAGACACGTGTTATATCCTGTCGTTTGCCATCATCATGTTAAACACGAGTCTGCACAATCCCAACGTGAAGGACAAGACCCCGCTCGAGAGATTCATCAGCATGAACCGCGGGATCAACAACGGCCAAGATCTGCCCAACGACCTTCTGACGGTGAGCAGCCAATCACAATCAGCCCTCGCTGGTCACATGATGCTGCTGAAACACCAGTGCGGGCTCGAGCTCGTTTGAGTCTCTTTTGTTAAACTTTACACAATGGGATGAAAATTGTCTGGCTTTCTACAATCATTTAATCTCCGATCAACTCAATTCCTGAACGATTCAGTGTATTAAATACATTTCAGTGAGTCAATGATTCGATAAAGCCAGCTACTGCATTCTAGTGCACAACTTTTACTATTTTTTGATAACTGTACGCAGTTCTGAAATCAGCACGTCACTCCATTCTTGAAGGAATCAATTATTCTAAATGAATCAGTTGAATGAGCGAGGCTGCGCGTGGAGTCCTGTGAGAATGAGCACAAACAACACCCCGGCAGTGTATCTTCACATAAATAAGCAGAACTAACAGAAAGGTCATGGTTTTGATGTGTTTTGGTGAAGATGTGTGTTTTTTGCGTCAACAGAATCTGTACAACAGCATACGCAACGAACCCTTCAAAATCCCAGAGGATGATGGGAATGATCTGACGCACACCTTCTTCAACCCGGACCGAGAGGGCTGGCTGCTCAAACTGGGTAAAACTGAGCTGAGATCAGATACTCCCTGCTGAAGACAAGAACTGAGTTCAATTTACCTTTAGTCATTTAGCAGATGCTTTTATCCAAAGTGACTCACAAATGAGGAAAATGGAAGGAGTTAAAAAGAACAAAGAGCAATGATATACAAGAGCTATAACAAGTCTCAGAAAAATGATATAGCAAGCCAGTTTTAGAGGCCTTTTTCTTTTTTTATTGTATATTAAATAAAAAGAAAACAAGTAGAATAAAAAAGATAAGATAAGCTAGTGTACTGAATACTCTCACACTGACTGACTGTACGAACCCCGTCCTCTGACAGTCATGTATATATCATCTGTGTGCAGGCGGCCGCGTGAAGACGTGGAAGAGACGCTGGTTCATCCTGACTGATAACTGCCTGTATTATTTTGAGTTTACCACGGTAAGAACAGCACAGCGTCTCTCTGAATGTTGAGGTGTGTGGGACAGGACAGGAGTGATCATCTGTTTGTGTTCAGGACAAAGAGCCTCGTGGCATCATTCCTCTGGAGAACCTGTGTGTGAAGGAAGTCATGTTTCCACGCAAACCGGTGAGAACTTCACACTCACGGTCCGGACAAACATTACCTTGCTGTTTGAACGAGAGGGATAACCACAGAATACATGTCTTCAAGAAAGCAGCTACAACTAGTATTTATAATACATCATAAGAGCCTTCTTAAGGCATTATAATGGATGCATAATGCATTATTAATAACTTTATAAAATGTTGTATCACATCATGAATATTCATAAGAACAGTTTATAATATTTGTGTTAATAGCTTTTAAGAGTATGGTCATTTCTAACACACAATGAACACGATTCATCCTCTTAAGTTACAATAGAGTATATGTTTCTCTTAGAAGTCTCACATCTTACCATACTTTACTTCAGGGCACAGTACCACTTATAATAATTTGTTTTCTCAAACAGCCGTAAGCTCAGATCAGATCAGTAA
>JAUMHR010000050.1:301138-318900 GCA_032361145.1 Enteromius fasciolatus
TATATACATGCAAAATCCAATTAATTGTTGACATAACCTGTGTTTATTATGTATATTTATTATGTATATATAAATAAATACACACAATTAAGTATATATATATATAATATTTACATGTCTATTGTATTTGTACATATACTTTATATTATAAATATATATATATTCATTTAATATATATTTAATAAATATCATTAGAAGATCTAGTTGTATACGTATTAAAATGAGGTTTCGGCTAGTTTTGAAGATATTCATGTGAAAAGCTCAGCTTTGTAAATAAAAACATACTAGTCCATTTCCTGTCTTGTATGCTGTGATGTCAAATTCAAAGAAGAGTATACTCTGTAAGCTGCATTAGTAATATACATGAATATGCTGTATGAAGATACTGCCCCATCTGAAGTCACACATCCCATGATTCAGGAGATTCAGAGAGGAAACGTTTTGTACCTTTTCCGTCAGAGATTTGTAGGATCTCAGCATCGGGTGAGTTTTGGCTTTCTCATCGATGTTTTCTCCGTGTTTCCAGCCCAGAAGCACCTGAACACATACGAGGAACATCTCACTCCCGTTACACATGTACTCCGCTGACGTCACGTTTTTATTCTCATAATATATGTATGATATATATATATCGAAAATACTTCCATGTTTTTCATAGAATTTATATTATAAATATATTTAATATATAAATATAGCATTTTTTCTTAAATATATATACATTTATATATACATAATAAACATACAGATGTATTATGCAAACAAAAACTTATTTTGTATGTGATTACTCATTAATGAATCCAGCGGCTGATGTGGGTTAACATCCCTCACCTTCTCAGCAGCCCATTTCTCGTGGGAATGTTCTGCGTATTTGTTAGCGATGTACTCCAGCTTCTCCGGGAGGCAGATACTGCGAGAGGAAAACCAGAACGACACTCGGTTCATCTCCGACTGACCGTGTTTCAGTCCATACATCAGACTAGGGCAGGTTCTGACATTTATAAAACATCCAGAGCTATCGATGTAAATGTAAATCACAATCTCAATATGATATTGATAATATGACATTTCTGATGTACTTGGCTGTGTTTATGGGTCTGGGGTCGAAGTTTCCCTGTGTATCCACAGACACCTGCTTCTCCAGCGTGGTGCTGAGGGTGGAGTCGATGTAGTCCGGCGGTAGAGCTCCGGCGATGGCGCTCAGACAGGGCATGGCCATCTTAAACAGGTCCTGCTCGTACTTCTGCATTCACCATCATTCAGGGAGTTTTTATGTTTGTGAAACAAGTCTCTTTTGCTTATCAGTGCTGCGTTAATTTCATCAAAAACACAGTAAAAATAGTGACGTATCTAAAATAGCCATTTTCTTTGTAGATATCTGTTAAAATATAATTAATTTTTTTGATCAAAGCTGTATTTTCAGCATCATTACTCACATGATCCTCATTTTAACATGCTGATTTGTTGCTCAGGAAACTAGTTATTTCTAGCAACTCCAGTCTATAACATTTATATAAATCAGCTATAAATTGAGTAAAAAAAAAAAAAAGAAATTCTCTAAAAAAGAAAAATCACCAAATCAATTTTGTTATAATATATAAACATTGTTCTAATTATTTCTTAGTCTGAAATATTTAAGCAGGTGTAAATTGTAAGTTAAAAAATAAATAAAATCTTATTTAAAATAAAAAAAAAATGTACAAAAGTTTCAAGGCTGCATTTATTTGATCAAAAATGTTTATAATATAAAATAACTGTTTTATGTGTGTTTATGTGATATATTGTTGAAATGTATGTTACTGCTTATCTCTTTACCTTCTGAGAGAGAGAGTCAAAGATTCCCCAGAAGATCTTCTTGGTGAGCAGCAGCTCCTCCTCAGACGCCTGACCATAACTGCCCCATCCAGACGGCAGACAGTAATACTTCCAGTTCTGCTCGTAATGATTCGTCAACAGCTGCGAGACACACCATCACGAGACATTCAGTGAGAGTTCTCATAAAAACACTTGATCTGTGTGTCATCAACTAACGACCTTCACAGAAATATCCTGTATTTAAATACTAATTAAATATAAATTACACTACATGTTTTCATAAACTTTCATAACGAGTCATTAATGGACACTAGATGAGTCAGATGATGAACATCCACAGCTTATTAATGACATGATGAGTGTGGGAGTGGCTCACTGTTTACCTTCAGAGGCATCTTACAGTACTCAGACAACAACGGCACGTCAAACACCAGCCGGCGCAGCAGATGCTGGAGCATGGAGGGCCGGAGGTACCTGAACGCAACACAAAACGACTTCATAGCCATACCGATAACAACAACAATAATCATACCGATAACTTAAGTGATAACTATAACAATAAGTATATAGATAATAACAGCGATGACACTAGTGATGACTATAATGATAGCTATACTGATAACTACCACAATAATTATACCGATAATTAAACCAATGACTATAGTGATAACTATAGAAATAACTATACCGATAATTACACAGATGACTAAAGCAATAACTATAATGATAACTATAACAATAATTATACAGATAATTTTTTTTATGTTATTCCATTGATATGATTCCTCTGTGTTATTAATGTTATTAGCAGTGAATCAGCCGTTCTCACTTGCAGATGGCCAGCAGACACTCCTCGATGGCGTCTCGCTGGGCTTTGGTGAGCGAGCAGCCCTTGGACAGACGGTAGATGGTGTAGAGCGTGGAGTCGATGAGCGTGGCGTGATGCTCTGTGCCGGAGAAGTGAGGAGCGCAGCGGGTCAGTAGGGGCAACACGGCCGAACCAATGTACCTGTTCATCGCCAGAGCCGTTTCTGTGGTGCGCAAAGCCTCCTGGGAATGAACAGAGCACCAGAGATGACTCGCACGAATCAAAAGGATTCATCACATCTGAAGTGTTTGAATTGGTTTTGGGGATTTTTAGCTGTAGAGAAACAAATTCACGACCAAGCACAACATTCACTGTCCAACGTTTGGTTTGTCAAAAGTGTTTGCCCATCTTTAAACGCAACTTGATTTCTTATTTTACATCATTTTGAAACAAGTTTTTAAATGCTTGACTCTCTGGGGTCTGTGCTCTTAACCAAAAAAACAGATACAGTGTTTGTTTTAACGGCACAAACGAACGGCACCGGTTTGGAGTGATTTGGGCTACATGGGGTGGAAAGTGACGTCACACGGTCAAAAAAATCAATGTTAAATATCTTAAACACCAAACCAGCACAAACACGTTTTTGCGGCACAAATCAGCACAAACGTAGCACAAACGAATGGCATAGTTTTGGACATTATTTCTTTTTATGGGGAAAAGAGATTTCTCAAAACGGCTGCAACAGCTGGAGCTCGTTTCTCATTGGTTCCGGAAATGCTCTAAAACAGCAGCTTTGCCGGACTGGCTTTGCTCGCAAAATGAATGTAGTGTCAAAGGAAGTATGGGCGGGCCCAGGCTGTCGTTTTACTACATTAACACTTATTTTCCTGTGTATCCCTGTGAAGCTGCTTTGAAACCATCTGCACATGACTTTTACTGCCATGAACCCTGAATCAGACCCAGAGCATCGCAGCGAGCATGAAGAACGTTTCCCAGTGTGCACGGCTAATTTAGGAGGATCAGTCTGTGATCCCATAAACACACAGCATTAGTTTGAGCTCAAACATGATCTTCACAGAGCAAATGCTGACACACACACACACACACTTGTTAACCATCCAATTAAGCCAGACAGTGTGTATTTCAGCTGAATCAGCAGTTCTTAATGTAACATCAAAGCGTTTGGTACATCGCTTATATCTGAAAAAACCTTCCCTTGTAATGACTTGCAATTAGTCTAAAAAGAGAATATTATAACCTGTTTTGCTGCTTCTCTCACAGAATGTTTTTTCTAGTTTACAAAAGAGTTTTTGTTGTTAATCTGTTGTAAAATCCCGTCTGTTGTGTGAAGCCATCAGAAGCGGACACTGAGGGATGTACCGAACCGTGGGCTGTATCCCTAGCACACTCAGAGATGAGGTTTGTGAGAAGTAATTCTTCATTATTTTCCAGACAGAAGCACTGACCGTGTCCAGCGAGGCGGCGGCCCTCAGGTCCGGCAGGAATCCCACCTCTAACAGATGCAGCAGGAAGCTCTGGTCCTCGATGCCGTACACACGCTCCAGGAACAGCACCATCGGGGCCTTGTGGTCCGGACAGAAACTGGCCGACATGTCAGGCTCGGTCACGCTGCCGTCTGACCAGCAGATCACACACATTATTTTTAATTAGATTTTATTTGAATATTGTCATTGTACGTTTTTTCACGAATATTTGTCTATATATATATATTTATTAGTTTATATAAATGTTTATTTCTGTTTTAGTTAGTTTTTTTAGTACAGCATGTTAAACTTAAAAAATAATATAATAAAATAAAAACATTTTATGCTATTTAACCCTGATCTGTCTATTTAGTTTCATTTCAGTTGAGTTGTAGTTATTTTAGTACAGGACATCAGCCAACTGAGAAATGCTGCCTTGGCAGGTAATAGTAAGGTGTAATGCTTTTCTTCCCAAATAAAGAAAAAATAAATAGAATACAATACTGAAAAAAACTAGAAGAAAAAGGTCATCATGCTACAGAATACAGAGCAGATCTTGCAGAAGTTTTTATAAGAACGTGAGATTTAGGAGTGTGTTCAACACCTTTATTGACGACGGGCATCTTGAGAGGGATGCTGATGATGCCGACCAGATCCTCTGTAGGAACCAGAGAGCGCAGGATGGCACGGATCCTCAGAGCTTCACCTTTACCTTTATTGATCAGCTGAGAGAAGAAAATCAGATCAATCAGCACTCATGTAGAGCTGGGTGATTCAGGTTTTCCATTCATTTGAACGTAATGTGGAGTGTTGAACAGCCTGTTTAAGACAATGAGACGCTGCTAAAGATGTGAGACGCATTTCGTTAGCTCAGTGTTTAAGAGGATGTTGAATCCTGGTATAGTTATGTTTTTAAGTTGACTACTTAAACATTCAATAAAAAAAACCTTTCAAAACTTTTTGAAAAACTCAGATCGCCAATGTTTTCCATCAGTAATGTACTCACGTGCATCTCAGGAGCGCAGCGGCCCAGAAGATCGATCAGAGCCGAGTAGAAGGACAGGATGGCGTTTCCCATGTGAACCACTTCCTCTTCCTCCTCGCCCTCCGTGGAGCTGCAGCACACACAGATAAAGATCACAATCATCATCAGTGTGAGCGTGTATACAGTGTGTGTGTGTGTGTGTGTATTACGTGTCTGAAGCGTGAGTCGGTCCAGTGCTGGGCAGGTCGAGGCTAGGGTTCTCGGAGATCTTGATGGCTTCCTTCATGGCCGCCAGCAGGCCGTTTCCTCCTTCTCCTCTCAGAGCGGGACCGAAACACTCGGGTCGACGGATCAGGAGCTTCACCACCACACTGGAGTTCTCCTCCACGCTCTCACCTGAGACGACCATCAGATATTAGGCAGAAAAATAACTATCACTCCGTCTCATGGAGCTCTGCTGCGTATCATGGCTGTGATATCACGCTGCGGCTGAAAGTAGTCCCCAGAACACTGCATGATATCACTGCGCCTGCTGCAGCCACGGTACGAGTATAGTTCCTAGTCATATCAACTTTTCATTTTCCACAGGTACGCTATAGAAGAGCTCTTAAATCTATCAAAACTCTTAAATCATTTGTGAGCGAGATGCTCATTTTTCAAAAAAAGCGGTGTGTTCCTTTGAGATTTAATGCACTGCTCAGCATCTGCATCCAGAATGTTTTTTTTTTGCAATCTCAAAATCTTCAAAATGGGAAAAATGGAAACACAGCTCAGTGTGAATAAATGAGTTTCTCAGCTGAGTTGATCAGCTCTCATGCTAGTCACTCAATAAACTTCAAGTGAACCCTATGTTTGTGTGTGTGTGTGTGTGTGTACCGTTGACAAACACAGCGAAGCGCAGGAAGGACAGGTAGCGCTCGCCCTCGATAGGGTTCCAGCCGATGTCTGGATATCCCTTCATGAGGAGCATCGGACAGCTCTGCAGACCGCAGCCGGCCAGATACGTCATGACCTGAGCACACATTTACTGTCTAATTTATTTACAGTTGAGGTCAAAAGTTTACACCCCCTTCAGAATCTGCTAAATGTTTTACCAAAATAAGACAGATCAGAAAATGCATGTTATTGTCTATTTAGTACTGACATAATAACATATAGGCATCTTCCGTCTGTTCAGTATACATGCATACATCATTCATACACGACATCTGCTCTCTTTACGTCAGAGCAGATAAACCAAGAGTGATCCCAACATTGATTAAAAAGTACACACCGGAATTGAAATATCCGATTCCTGACCTGAAGTGTTTGATTCTGGAGTTGGAATGGGTTTTCCCAACTCTACTGATGCCGGAGTACATGCTCCGTTACACAACACAGACTAACAGTGTAACCTCACATGTTCACTACTCAGGGAGCAGATGAGAAAGGAAAGCTGTCTGTGTCTCTAAACCCTCACCTTGTCCAGGTCAGGCTCCTCCAGAGCCAGCGCCAGACCGTTGTTGTCCATCACCGATGAAGCTGCCACATCTAGAGGAGTGGATCCTCTCATGGACGGAGACGCTGAGAACACACACACACACACACACACACACACACATTACAACAAATACATGACTATACTGTACATGAAAAACTAATCATTCATTAAATCATAAACATGGCAAATAAAAATTTATAATAAAAAACAAATCAAAATAAAAACACTTATTACTAATTAATTAAATCATAAAAATGACCATATTAAAACAAATAAAACAATTAAAATAAAACATAATAATTAAACCATACAAATTGCAAATGTGAATGTGAAAACTAAATGTAAAAAATAAATAAATAAATCTAATACATTAAAAAGGTCAAATTTAAATAATTTTCAATAAAATAAATATCCAAAATAAATCACTTGCTAATAAAAAGAAAAAAAAAGTTGTTTTCCAATAAAAAAAAAAAGTAATTCAATTAAACAACTGTAAAATAAATCTAACAAAAATAAAATATTTTTACAATAAATAATAAAACATGTGGGGAACTTATTAAAAAAGTATTTAATTAAATTATAAAAATGACAAAATAAAATAAGCAATTTTAAATAAAAACAATACATTTTATTTGTTAAATTATTGAATTATTAACAAATCTGATTTTCACTCAAAGGGGTTAGACGATGAAAATGTTTGTGAAATGCTGTTCAAATTAGTAAAAAGAAGGAAGAAGAAACGTGTCCTGATTGAACTCTCTCTCACACACACACACACACACACACACACACACTGTACTGGAGGGTCTGCACTCACCCAGGCCCACACTGCTGTTCTCCAGCAGGTAGCTCAGGTGATCAAACATGGCCTTCTGATTCTGACGGCTGATACGACAGAAGTAGCACAGGAAGCGGCAGCAGCTTGCCACCATCTTAGGAAATGCAATTTCCTGTTCCAGAAGGACACAGAACCAGAAATGATCATCAGGTCCAGAACTAGAAGCAGCTGCATGTGAGTGTGTTATTCACCCCCTGCTGTGTGTGTTCTCTCTCATTATCTGACTCAGTGGGAGCAGATACGGGCTAAACAAGAGCGGTGCAAGAACCGAGCCTTGTGGGACTCCGCACGTCACAGACATCCACAGACTCATGCTCTCCTGTACTCACATAATAAGAGTCGGTGACCGTGTCAGACGCATACTGAGATCTAGTAGCAGCTGCACTGATATTTTGCCAGAATCAGAATGAAAAAGAATATCATTTATTATCTTAAGCACCTGTGCTGTGCTTGGAAACCAGAGAGTTTAAGTTCATTAGAGTTTAAGCAGTTGTTTGTATTCAAAGAATAAAAGTTTGTATTTGTAAAAAAATTTTATAGTTATATTTATTTAAAATAGTTATAGTATATATTTTTTTACCTGTTTTGCAGAAACATATTCCAATTATATTTATATATAGGACATGGACATAATGCGTACCCTCTCAGTTTGATTTGAGGGTATCCACATTCACATTGGATGAAGGGTTTAGGAGTTTCTGTTTCTTAACATGTGCCACCCTCTTTATAAAGGGATCAAAAGTAATTGTACAATTGACTCTAATGCTATTGCATGAGCAGGTGTGAGAAACCGCTACGATATTAGGAGCGGTAAAATCTAGAGTTTGGTACATCCTGAGAAAGAAAGCAAGCACTGGTAAACCCAGCAACGCAAAAAGACCTGGACGTCCACGGAAGACAACAGTGATGGATGATCGCAGAATCATTTCTATGCTGAAGAGAAACCCCTTGACAACAGCCAACCAAGTGAACAACACTCACCAAGAGGTAGACATATCAATATCCAAGTCTACCATAAAGAGAAGACTGCCTGAAAGTAAATACAGAGGGTGCACTGCAAGGTATAGCCCCAAGAATAGTTTATTAAATCAAATTATTATCAGGAGTTTATGAAAGCAAAGACGTGAAGTATTCTTGAATGGCCAAGTCAGTCACCTGACCTTAACCCAACTGAGCATGCGTTTCATTTATTGAAGACTAAACTTCGGACAGAAAGGCCCACAAACCAACAGCAACTAAAGCCGCTGCAGTAAAGGCCTGGCAGAGCATTAAAAACGAGGAAACCATGTCCATGAGTCCAAGACTTCAGGCTGACACTGACTGCAAAGAGTTTTCAACCACGTATTAGAAATCAACATTTCATTTTCAGTGATTTAATTTGTCCAATTACCTTCGAGCCCATGAAACGAACGGATTGTGTTAAACAATGCTTTAGTTCTTCACGATCTCTTTGTTCAGCCACTGAACTGAAGCTGAGAGTCTGCACTTTAACTGCATCCGATTTGTTTCTTTGTTTTCCAGACATCAAAAAAGCAGTTTCACAGGTTTCATATATACATAGTTTCTCTTCTGATTAATTTTACAACATTAACACTTGTTTATTTCTGTGAAGCTGCTCTGAATTAATCTGCGTCATATAAAGCGCTACCAAGATAAATGTGTCTTGACTTGGAGTTATTAATTCATAATGTGGTGATATTTATGATTCTGTTTTGTTCAAACACTCACTTGAGACTTTCCTCCTCCCAAGACGTTCACCATCACCTCCATCACGGTCTCGTGCATCCCCAGAACACGCATCAGGTTAGGATGCTGGTAGAAGACCTTGTTATTCATGATGTCCCTGACACACACACACACACACACACACCAGATTAAACACACTCATCTGGAGCAGCTCCCTCAAACAAGCAGAATCTTTCTGAAACACGTCTCTTCTGCTCAAGGCTGCATTTATTTGATCAAAAATATACAGTAGTAAAAACAGTAAAATATTATTACAATTTAGAACAGCTGTAACATTTCTTGAAGTTTCATTTTACAATATACTTACATAGAAAACAGCTATTTTAAATGGTAATGATATTTCAGTTTATACAGTATTTCTGCTCAAATCATTTTTAAATAAATAAACAAATATATATATATATATATATATATATACACACACACATATAAATACATAAAACACAACCCGAATTTCATAAATGATGGAACGTTTTTTTAAAAGACTTTTAAATCTCATGAGCCAATATTTTATTCACAATACAACAGAGAACAACACAAATGTTTAAACTGAGAAATGGTACACTTTTCTCCACTAAATGAGCTGATTTCAGATGTGATGCTGGCTACAGGTCTCAAACCCTGAAAAAAAAAAGAGCTGGAAAAAGTAAGACATTTAGAAAAGATTCAGCTGGGAGAACATCTAGCAACTGATAAAGTTAACTGACATCAGGTCTGTGACATGACTAGCTGTACAAGTAAAGATGGGCAGAGCATCTCCGATCTGTGAAAGAGTGTGGAAGAAGATTGTGGAACACTTTAAAAACAACATTCCTCCATGTCTGATTGTTTTCTCACCCGAGGCCGTGGATCATCAGCTGCTCCTCCTCCTGACCCATACGGACGCTGAGCAGCGAGCGGATCTGGCCCAGGGATGCCAGCAGGAGGATGGTGTCGTGGACGGAGGCGGCGCTGATGGAGTAGCTCTTCCTCATGGCTCGGAGCAGCTCTCCGATGCTATCGTACTGTCGCCTCAGCAGACTGAACATCAGACGAACCAGCTCTGGATCCTGGATGTGCGTCTCCTGAGCCCAGCTCACCATCGTCTGAGAGATCAGCTCCTTCAGGTTCGCTTCACACACACACACACGAAAAGAATTCACGCAATCATTTATTTGCATTTATGCGCCACCCTGCTCAGACATGTTAGGGTTAATTTAATTCACCCTCTTATATTCGTATCATATGATATCGTTTATCAATACTACACCAGCAAGAGTGCTGCTTCTCCCTGAAATCTGCACAGTTGATTTACACAGCAGTTCAACAAACAAGAAGTTCATAGTGTGTTCATTCTTAGGCAAAATATTGTCTATTTCGCAAATGAAAATAGTTCCAATCAAAGTCACAGCAGAACTGACGGCTCTCTGATCAACACACGGCAGATTCAGTTCATAAAAACAATAACTTGCTTCATTTCTGAACGAATAGGCTGTTTAAATAAATCAAGTTA
Organism: Enteromius fasciolatus; assembly: GCA_032361145.1. Taxonomy (NCBI): domain Eukaryota; kingdom Metazoa; phylum Chordata; class Actinopteri; order Cypriniformes; family Cyprinidae; genus Enteromius; species Enteromius fasciolatus. The sequence goes on from JAUMHR010000050.1 coordinate 311,784, forward strand.
GTCAATGATTCAGTGACTCATTCATAAAGACCATCACATGGCCTGGGTCCCAATGCACATACTATCCATCCTAAATCCCAAATCTTATAAATCCTAAAATGTGATTAGTTATTTTCAATACTCAGGGCAGATAGCATGCACACCTGGGCGCAGGGTTGCTTCGTTTCTGAATGAATCAGCTGTTTGAACGAACTGAGTGAGCCAATGATTCAGTGACTCATTACTAAGGATAGACACTTGCTTTGTTTCTGAATGAATCAGCTGTTTGAATGAATCTATTGAGTGAATGACTCAATCCTAAATAAGACAATAACTCAACGGCTTTGCGTTCATATTTAATTTTTTTTTTTTTTATAATTTCAGATTGCAATATTTATTAAATACCATCAATACCCATTTACTAGCATTCTATTGTTTCTTGACCTTAAATGAAATTGACATGAAATCGAATCATTCTTGATGTAGAGAGGAAGTCCAGCCAGAATCACACTCGCAGTATAAGAGTGTTTTCACCACGACTGAAAAGGTTATCCTCATTATTTCATGTCTGAATGAACCTGCTGACGCACAGACATTAGACTCTAGGTTGAGCTGGTTTTCAGTCTCTTATGCGATAATAAGATGAGAAGGAGCTGCTATAAATAGAATATCACAACTGAATTCCTTACAGAGAGAAAGCCTTCAGGCTTTATTAAAAGGCCATCGATCAGCGGCTCATATGAAGATATTCTGCTTTCACCAGAGGAAAACACTGCAGTGCAAGTGAAAAATCAAATCAGTCGTGACAGGACTGAGCGATGAGCTTACAGGGAGCGCTCTGCTCTTTATCCGTGGGTTCACGCTCAGATCTCTGAGGTTGACCTTTGATCTTGTAGATCAGAGCAAGCAGGCGAGCTTTAATAGACGAGTCCTGATCTTCCTCATCCTCCTCCACTGGAATCCCTGAAGGGACACGGATGAAGAACATCAGCCTGCTACCCACAATGCCTCACTGCAACCACACAGATTCCAGCAGAGGGCACTAAACACTTCAAACAAGATAAAAGCAACTGTAGCTCTAGGAGCATTTTTATAACAAATACATCATTTTCTAGTTTTTTCAAGGTCTGAAATATTTGATCAGAAAAAAAATATGCAAAATGACTGGAAAAGTCATGAAAATTAATAAATACTGTAACTCCATGGGAATCGTTTTAATAAAAAAAGACATGTTTAATAGTTTCTTCTAGTTATTCAAGGCTCTATAAAAAAATTAAGAAATTCTTATCCAGGAAATCATGAACACCTGCAATGACTGGAAAGTTATGGAAATGAATTATTAGTTCAATTATAATGATCTGAGTTTTTTCCATCTATGAATCGCACCGCAGTGAAGACGCAGCTCGCCGTGGAAGTCATAGAGCTCCTCCTGAACGTCTGCTGGACACGGACAGTCCTCGCCCAGGTTAAAGTTCAGCAGCATGTTGATCTGAAACACAGCAGACCAGACAACAGCAGGAAATGACATCACACTAGTTATTCACAGCTCTAAAAGATTTCAGCAAAAACAGAAATTATATTTTTATTCAGTAAACCAAGAATGAATGGAAGTTAATTAGGGCGTTTTTTTAGGGAATATAAATTTTTCTAACATTAAAAATTAAACATAAAAAATATTAATTTTTCAGCAAACCAAGAATGACTGGACAATTCATGGACATTTCTCTGAGCATGTTTATAAGGAATATGCACTTTTCTAATTATTTAAAGGTTTAAAATATTTGAAAATATTTTGTCTGGTATAAATAAATAAAACATCCCCAGTAAATCATGAGCAACTATAAAACTCATAAAAAATTGATAAAATATTAAAACTCTGTGGGCAGTTTTATAACTAGCATAATTTTTTTTCCTAGTTTTTCAAAGCACGGAAATATTTTATCAGGCAGAAATGAAGCAAAAAAAATGTAAATAAAAAAAAAAAATCAGGTAAATCACGGATGACTGTAAAAATATTGTAAATTAATAAAATGTTATAACTCCACTGGCTTTTTTAAGAAAGAAAAAAAAGATTTGATCAGCTTTAAATCGAGCGAAAACAGTTACATTGTCTTCCAGTAAATCATCAACGACTGTGAAAGTATTAAAATTAATAAAATATTATAACACCACCAGCATTTTTATCACAAACATCATTTTATTCAAATATGTAAAATGCTTTTTTCATTATTAGGATAAAAAAAATCCTAATAATGGCCAAAAAATGTGACAAAAAAAACTCCATGGAGATTTTGATAAGAGCTATAATTCTTCACTGACCTAAAATGTTGAGTAAAAGCTGAAGGTAATTCTCCTCCAGTAAATCCTGGAGAAGCTGAAGTGTTCAGAAGCCGGTAACTGACCTGTTCCTGCGGCGGCGAGCGGAACTCTTTGGTCTTTTTGGCGGTGACGGCGGCAGACATGTTGAGGGCCAGCATCAGCTCGTTATAACGGAACTTCTGATTAAACTGAAGCTTGGAGACGAAGCTGTCGGAGAACGAGACGATGGCCTCGATGCGGTGTCTCAGCTCACAGTCACAGAAATAGTGCAGCAGCTCACACATCTGAGTCAGTATACCATGAAGGCAAGGTTCAGTCATACAATATACACCACCAGTCTGCTTACAATCAATCGCATCATGCTCACCAAGGCTGCATTTATCTGATCAAAAACAATACAGATTATTTAAGACTTACATATTAAATACATAAAAGGAATAAGAATATTACATTTTATTGTGTTTTAAATGAGTAAAGAAAACTTTTTAATATTTTTTGGCAAAACAGCAACAATTTACAACAGTTTTAAAATGTTGTCATCTTTGGCCCAAATAAACGTAAAGTGAATAATCTTAAAACATAAACAGTTGTGTTTGGTGCAGTGCAGAAGCGTGTATATAATATATGAATAAAAGCCCTGATCCTGATGCGGAGCTGGCTCACCTGTCGCTTGACCGACTCGGGGAGCTTCTTCTCCAGCAGTCCTTTAACGATGGCTCTCCCGGCCTGCTCCTCCTCCTCTCCGGCCTCCACCGCCTTCTCCTCGGCTCCGGTCAGGCCCTCTTTGGCTCCGTCATCCCTGCGCTCTCCAAACACGCCGGGCTCGATGAGCAGCAGGATCTTGTGTGTGTCTCGGCTGGTCAGGACGCCCATGCTGAGCAGCGTCCCGATGAGCCGCAGGATGGGCACGAACTGGAACTCCACGCTTCCTCCGACCGGGTCACGGATGTGGTCTCCTCCACCCTGCAGAGAACCGCTCACAGTCTAGGTTTGATTTGATAAGACACATGCACTCCGATTCTGCTTAATGATTTAATTATGAGCACACTAGTTTGTAGCGTTTACTGTACACGGAACAGGGTGGATTGGAATCAAAACTAGGAATCGATGAGCAGAATCGGAATCAATAAGAATCTGACCCTAACAGCAGAATCAGAATCATTAGGCAGAAATAAAGTTGATAAGAATCAGAATTTACAAGAAGAATCGGATTCAGAATAAACAAGCATAATTGGAATCAATCCGGGAAGAATTGGATTTGATAGAAACCGAGTTGGTAAGAAACTGAATCAATAAGTGGAATTGGAATCAATATGAATTAGAATGATAAGAAGAATTGGAATTAATAAGCAGAATCATAATTGATGAGCAGATCTGGAATCAATAAGAATCGGCCTCGAAAAGCAGAATCAATAAGCAGAAATCGAGTTGATAAGAATTTATAAGAATCGCAATTGGAATCAAAAAGCAGAATTGAAATCAATTAGAGAAGAACTGGAATCGATAGAATTGTAATCAATAAGAATCGGACTCTAAAAGCAGAATCAGAATCACTAAGAATCAGAATCGATGAGAAGAATCTAAATTGAATGGCTAAGAATCGGATTCAACAAGCAGAACTGGAATCAATTAGAATCAAACTTAACTTGATAAGCAGAAACAGAGTTTGAATTAGAATGGATAAGAATTGTATTTGTTAAAGCAGAATCAGAAAGAATCTGAATTGATAAGCAGAATCTGAAATTAGACAAATCACATTCTTTAGGCAGAATTGGAATCACTAAGAATCGGAATCTATAATCAGAAATCAGTAACAACAGGAATCAATAAGTGCTATCGGAAAAACTAAAAATTGTACTTGAAAAGCAGAAATGTTGAGAAGAATCAAACTCAGAAATCGCAATCATTAGGAATTGGAATCGATAAGCAGAATCAGAATCAATAGGAATCAGATTTGTTTAAGTAGAATCAGAATCGCTGAGAATTAATATCAATAAGCAGAATCTGAATCGACAATCAGATTCATTAAGCAGAATCAGAATCACCAAGAATCAGATTTGATATGAATCAGATTAGTTAACGTAGCAGAATCAGAATCGATAAGAATCGGACTTGATAATGTAGAGGGTGAAGTGCGCACCTGCACAGCGTCAGTCAGCATGCTGATGGCCTTCTCCTTCAGAGCGTCCAGCGGGATCTCAGGGCTGAAGAGGAGCGGCTCGCGCCGGGAGCTGATGAAGCTCGGCGGGGTGAAGCTGAGCCGGGGCCTGAGGGATGTGCTGAGGCCGACCCCCGGGGGCTGGTGGCGTCTGGAGCCGTCGGGGAAGAGCCGGATGCTGCGGGTCTCGCTGGTGACCGGGACGATGAACTCTCTGCTCATCATGCGGCGCGCAGCTCTGGCCGTCTCCAGGTGGACACTGATCAGGACGTCGTAGAAGCCCTCGCGCAACAGCCCCGACAGATACTGGTTATCAATGGTGTAGAGCAGCTGGGACTGGTCCAGGTGACTGCAGAGAGCGTGAGCCACTCGAGTGTTCCCATGAGCACACAGAGCACAGTACAGCTTCAGAGTGTGATAGTGGAACTGACACAGCTCCGCCTGCTCCGACAGCTCCATGATATCCACACACCTGCAGCACGAGCGGCAACACATTTACTTTTAATTATATTATTATAATATTAGAAATCCATTTAATTTAGCAAATTACAACAAAAATTATACAATAAATACAAATACATTTAAAAAGTACTTGATAAAAAATACATAGCTAAAACAAAAAAACAACAAGCCATAAAAATATTTCAAAAAGGTGAATTCAATAAATTTAATAGTATTATAATTATAAGAATTACGTCTTATTTCTTTCCAGTTATATAATTTTATGAAATTAATTTAAATATAAATGTATTTAATTTGAATAAAAGTATGATTATAATTTGACATAGATTTTGATAGATTTGACAACTTTTATAGATTTTATTTTCATTTTAACAATTAACTAAAATGCATAACACATTATGTAAAAGTACTGAAAATAATTGTTTAAAAGTATGTTTATAAATATAATACAAATAAATGATTATTTATTTATTTATATTTATTATTTGTATTTATTATTTATTTAAACTGATAGATTATATAGAAATAAATATACAATAAATATAAATGCATACTTAACTAAAAACAAAAAACAACTATAAATACTTAAAAGGACAAAATAATATATTTATAAATATTAAAATAGATAAACAACTTTGATGATATTATGTTAATAAAAATACATATTCCTAATTTAATTTCAGTTATTAACATTATTATTAATAAAAAACTATTTCAATTAATTAAAATATATAAATATACTGTAAATGTGAAAATAATATAATTTAAATTATATATTAAATATATTTATTTATTAACAACATTTTTGGAAATATTGAAAACGCATTCATTAAATTGAATTCATAATATAATTAATATTTAATGATGTATTCACTTTAAAAAATGTTTTATTACATTCACAAATATTTAAATGTTTTAATGAATTTAAATAAATTATATTTTTAAATATAATACATATAATATAAATGTATAAATGTATTTAATTTATTAAAACGCAATAATACATAGTAAATTAATTTAATATAAAGTTTTGTTTACAATTTGCCAATATGATCAATAAAGTTCAAAGTGGTCCTAAGACGTTTTGGTTTTAGATTTTAGGACGACTCTGATGAAAGGTTTTAATCTGTTAACTACTGTAAATCATGTATATTTGTATTAGATTTCTACAGTAAATATAATGCATGTAAATAAGGAGTCTACTAGTTTTATTTGCTGATGTAATGAAATGTGTTTGTGCACCGGTTCTCTTCAGGGATGTGTACGGCCAGCATCTGCAGAGCTTCCACACACTGCACCATCCACCCGTGCCTCTCGCTGACTCGAGACGTCTCCACCTTCAGGAAGGTGTTGGGCATTCGGCTCCACAGCACAGAGTTAATGGTCTGCACGTCCAGTCGAGGAGGACACTGAGGAACGGGGTTCTTGTGCTCGCTCTTGAAGATGGCGGAGGAGATGGGCATGGCGTTCTGCAGATCAGACCCAGGTTAGTTTCTCTGGTAAAGATCTGACAGAGTAAGAGCTGTAGGAAGACGAGGAAGTGCTCACCTTGATTTTGGCCAGCTCAAACTGAAAGAGACTGGAGCTCGTCGGCTGCACAAACACCGCAGGAAAGAGTTTTGTACTGGGCTCCACCTGAACAACACACTCAGATCAGACATCCTGTTCACATCAGTCACGTCTGTGTTTGTGCTTCATTCACAGCTGATGAGATCAAACACTCTCTCATAGCTGTTACAGCACCACATACTGTTACAGTCAGCACTATTGCTATATATATAATATTAGTTATAATTATAGTTATTATAACATTTATAGATATTGTTATAATCATCATTATTGCTATATTTAGTGTTACATCTATCATTAGAGTTATCTTCATAGTAACAGACATAATTTCCAAAATTGTTCTTATAGATATATATATATTATAGATATAGTTATCATCACCGCATTAGATATTGTTATAATTATCATTATGGCTGGTTGGTTATAGTTATGGTAGAGCTGATGGTACCTGGTGTGTTGAGGGAAGCTCTTAGTCAGTCATGGTTGGTTATATTTATAGTTATGAATATAGTTATTTTAGAGCTGACAGTACCTGGTAAGATGTGGGAAGGTCTTTGTTGGTTATAGTTATAGTTATAGTAGTTTGTAAGTTGACGGTACCTGGTAAGATGTGGGAAGGTCTTTGTTGGT
>JAUMHR010000050.1:345086-358551 GCA_032361145.1 Enteromius fasciolatus
TATAATAAAATGTACAAATAAAACATACAAAAGTACATATAATAAAAATGTTACAATAGCTATTTTGACCTTTGAAAAAATATTTGACCTTTTATTAAATATATAGCAACCTAACTATGTTCAAACAGTTTTCATTTAGAAATTGTGTTAAATTACACTCATCGCATGCATTTCATTGCAAAGAAATGGCAAGCAGCACTGAATTAAGCGTGTAATTTTAAAACAGAGACTGAAATATCTCTCTCTATATTTATCAATCTGATATATATATATATATATATATATATATACACATCAGTCTTACATCTCTTCTTACATGTAAAGCAAAACAAATAATTTCCCCATGTAAGATGTTAATACCGTCAGAGTTATCTATTTGCGCTGTTTCTTTGATCTGTTTGTCAGAGTCCGACCTGATTTATGAAGTGTGGAGCCGCGAGCGTTCAGCTTCCACCTTAAAGAAGAGCAGCGAGAGAAAAGCAGCAGAAAGTGTCATTAGCTCCGGCGTACAGTGGAGCCCATTTGTGTCCATTTGCATGCGGCGTCTGGTGCAGCTGAGTGTGGAGACGTGGCGCTGTAATGACCGCCTGTCACAACACTCTGAGGGAGGCCTGCACACACCGCACACCCAAATCAACCCCTGTCAGTCGCGCTGGCAACCTGTAATTCCCCGCACGCTTCCTTCCTGCTCCACGCGGCTAAATGGCACTCGCGGCGGACTGGATCCGCAAAGTTGTGTTTAATAACACTGAGGAGCGAGTGATATCTGCAGCGGGGCGCTCTGACGGCGGGCCGGCGGGGTTAAGAGGGATTTTGTCATGACTGCTGGAGCGTGCGCTAATCTATTCACTGAAACTCTCCATCTTTTCAGCTAGCGATCGTCGGGGAAACGGAAAACAATTAAGGCCTCTGGCAAATTGTTTAAATGTTTCCACGCTCGCCATTTTGCCTTTCGCTCTTTGTGGCTCGGCGTTTGCACGTGCTACTATTAGCGTTACCTTACCACGATCAGAGTTTGACTGAAGAGATCTGGAGGATACAGATACATTCAAGATGCTTCATTAATATTTATGTCTTGTTTTCCTGAGGAATGATGTAAACATCTTTCAAACAGGATGCATTTAAGAAGCAAAATTGCATCAGGACTTTAGAGAATATATCTGGAATAGTATATTTTTTCTTATACTGCAGGTAAATACAGATCTCATTACTGCTCCATACAAGGTTTTATACTTCATTCAGTATAATGCCAGAAGTCTCATTGATTTATACATTGTTTCAGCATATGTAATATTATAGTATTAATTCAGATTTTTATTTGTACATTTTTATGTGAGTTAAAGTTGTAGTCATTTTGTTGAGAGTTTTTGTCATATTAGTTGTTTTATTATAGCTTATATAATTTTTTATATGACTAATTTGCATTTATTTACATTATTATTTTAATACATCAAATTAAGTTAAAATAACATGAACAAAATAATTTCATGTTACTTCATGTTACAGTGTAATTCTAATTAAAATTATAATTATAATTAAAATAAAGTGTTCTATTATATATATACGATAAAATAAATTATGCATAATTACATGCAAGTTACTCCCAATCCTATTCTAACCATTTTAAGTGTTTTAATAGTTTTAATTTTTGTTTTAGTTACCTATAAAAGGCCAACATGGAACTCAAGAAACTGTTAATGTGGATACATATTTTTAACTGGAAAACATGACACAATTCCTGAACCGCAATGATTCTCCTGATGAATACACAGACGAGAGGAGAAAGACTTCTGATAAACTTGCTGCATGATGTCAAACAACATTCAGCAACAGAAGTGTGCTTTCCATCTCATTTGTCCGATGAGAGCACTTTCCTTTAGCGTAGCCGCACACGTGACCAGTCAGATATTTTCGGCTTAGATGAAAAAGTGAAATGATTTTGAAATTCCATGAAACTTTGCGGTCTTAATGGTGTGTCTAATGGAGTGTCATCACCAGAGTTGGGAAGCTTTAAAAACATTTAAAAACAGCATAGTGGTGTTTTGTCACTGCTTGATGGAATAAAGATTTCTGTGAAAGTTCAAGCTCGTTTGAAAACTGCTAAAAAAGTAGTACTTTAGTCACTCCCGTATTGGTCATCGCAGTTAGATGACGTGCATTTCTCTCCGACTGACCTCCAGACTACAGTAGAAACAGTGTCCTGCATGCAAAAGCACTTCACACTGAACATGCCCTGGATCTGCTCTGATGAGATCTGTATGCAAATGAGGGAATATTATTTTTACTACATGAATTTGCTGAAGATACTGAGTGAACGGTCACGAGGCTCTGCTTTCCTCCACCAATGCAGATGAAACACGTACAGTCCTGAAATGACTTTCCTGTGCTTCAAACGACCTATGAGTCAGTTCTTTACAATAAAACTGGTCAAAATGAGCAGAATTGTGAGGAAACATTCTGAAAAGAAACTCTGGTCTGAATTTGCCTTTTTACAGCAAGTCGTTAATTTTATATCCAGCTCTCATAATAAACCATAAACTGCTATTGCGTTATGATTTGTGAGACTTAAATTAGCATTCATTTCCCAACTAATACCGCATTGGTTGATATTATATACCATTACTATGCAGTCAGGATGCATTTCTTGGTGTTTGTATATGGAATCTGTATGGCGTCCAGAATCGGCAAATTCCTCCGATTGCATCCCTAAGATGCTTTCCAATATTCCGACTTAAAAAAGCATAGAGTAAATTCTCTGCAAACGCAGACACACAGCAGCGCGGCAAAAGCGCCATGTATCATTCCTGATTAATGAATTCATTTGAGCTCAACAGCATGATATCAGCAGGAGCGCACATTGATATTCACCAAAACAACAACAAAAACAGGATTCCTTTGAAATGCCCCCAAAAGACGAAACGCAGAAGTTGGCCGAACCTGAGAGAGAGAAAGAGAAGAAATTAGCAGTTGAAGAGCATTTTCACTCTAATTTGTCATCGATGCATAAATCTTGCTGACAGGCAGCAGCGGCGTAATGGCATCGCGTTGGATGGAAAAGCTGTGTAAACTTGCGCAGTTGCAGAAACTGAAAAACTATATGTTGAACATCACCTTATTTGCATAATTTAGCGAAAGCCAATGAGGCAGCACCGAGAGTGCGTGCGGCGGCCGTAAGTGTTTGGAGGGGGGGCACTAAATGGGTCGCCTATGGGGATTTCTGCGCTCCGTAGGGGTGGGAAATGAGGAATATTTTTCAAACAGCAGGGGGAAAGGTTTTAAAAGCAGAAACACACGCAGAGATAAAGATGTTAATGCCATGGGGCGCGATGCAGGAAAACTCTCGGCGTTGAGAGAAAGAGTGAAAAATATCAACTAGGCTGCGTAATTTCAGCATTAAGAGGTCATAATCATGTTTCACTCGCGATATTAAAACGGAAGCGCGCGTCCTCTCATGAGAGAACTCGAAAGATAAATAAAGAAGGAAAGATCATCAGGTAGGTTTGGCTAATGGACTGCAGGAATGTGTCGCGGGGAGCCCCGTGCGCGTGTGTGTGTGTGTAAACACTGCGTCACACACACACCTCGCAAACAAACACACACCTCACGCCGAATGCCAAAGTGTGTGTGTGTTTCTTTTATTGATGTTTGGACTAAGTCTGCCCCGCGCGTTTGGGATTTCATGCGCGAGAGCTTTTGTTCATGGAAGGAAGCCTCGCGCTGTGTTGTGTTGGTGCTGTGTCATAAACTCCAGCGATTCTAGAAGAAAGCCAGCCAAGACGCCAAAGAAGTGGAAGACGTCCTGGACGAGGCTCTTTGTAATGTAACACAACCACGAAAACTCTCTGGAGTCAAACCTATATTTTTACAGCAAAGCAAATTTCATGACCACACAACTGTACTGTGTTTAGCATTACCATTTTAAACTAGCCTATACAAAATTGTATATGTTATTGGATTGTCAAAATGATATGATCAATAAATCATGGCATCATATGTTTTTTTCCCATTACATTAACTCATCTCATCGTCATAAATCACACAAATATGACTGATTTGAACTTTTTAACTTATAAAAATCTATGTTAAGAAGGATTGTACAGTTAATTAGATTATTATTAGACAATAACTTAAAGTTATTATTATTATTTTTTTTAATTTTTACATTAATTTGCTTGTATGTTTGTTTATTAATTAAGGTATTTACATATATATATATATATATATATATATATATTGCATCTTAGTGACAAACAATAAGTGATTGAGAGTCCGTCTCTTTCTGCATCTGCCACATTTTGACAATTTTGTTCATTTTGGCGGTTAGGGAGTTCTCAGAAAAAAAAAATGCATGACAAAGAACTAATTCAAAATTTTTAAATAATATAACAAAAATATTAGGAGATACTTGTGTCAGGTGTTTTCTTTAGTAGGTCAACAGATCTGTTTCACAGTTTAACAAAACCCATGTTGCAGCTGCTAATAAGTCTGTTTTATTTACTTGCCAAAGCCAGTTTTATTCCCAGTTGGTGCTTGGTGAGTCCTTATATTTGACCAAAAAAAAGAAAAGGAAACACAGGATGAAAGAGGCCAAAGAATGGAGGCCAAATAGTTGAAGAGTGGACTGTACTGTGGTGGCATTTGGACAAAGCTGCTCTCTAAGCCTCTTCAGAGGAGCACAAAGATTAGAGCAGAATGCATGAGACAAAGATAGAGAGAACGAGAGAGAGATACTGAGGAAGAATGAGAGGCTGAACGGCCCAGACAACACTTGGCATTCAGACGTCTTTTGAAAGCCAAACACACACATTACACTGAGGAGCAGACGCCCTTCAGTCAGACTCAACACAATGAAGACACCTTACACCAGCCATGTTTAGGCATCACATGAGCAAATCACTTATTAAACACAAATCACATGAGAATGTAGGTTACAGATGTTTCTAATGAAGGTTTGAGAGAAACGTGGTCATAGGAATCCGTCACAAATCACAAAACGCCCAATGCATTGAGCTCACATTTCACTCCAACATTAATTGGAATAGACACTAATGTAAAGTAGGAAATAAGAATGCAAGGGATCAGCTGCAAACAAAAAGCTTGGTCACTTTATTTTTTAATGTGGTCTTGTTTCAGCGTTCAGAGAGAAACCTTTTGTGGCCACATGGAGGCACTGCCTATTTTTGATTAATTCATTTGGGTATATATATATATACTTGCTGTGACATTGAGGGGGTGAGAAGGCATTTTGTCAATTCTTAAGTGTCTGACAAGTTGAGTAAAGTTTAGCATAGCGGGAACACAAGGACGTCAAAGAAAGAGTCAAAGCGAAACCGAGAGAGAGGGGCGATGTGAGCGACACTGCTGCTGACCTGCTGACCTGGAAGTCCCCCGGGGGTCACCGTCCCTCAAACGGAGAAAAACGTTGCAGCGAAAGGTTCCTCGGTGACGGGAGGTCATCATGTGAGGAGAGTTTGACTGCCCTCGACACTCCCTCCAGCTGTCAAACACCAGAGCTCACTGCTTTTCTACATCCTGGTGATCACTGTCAGAGAGAGAGAGAGAGAGAAACAAGAAGATGAAGACACACCATCGTTTTAGAAAACATGTTTATATCATATAGGGATCCAATATACATATATATTTTGAAAGTTAAACATTAACTTAAATATTCTTAAAACTCAAAATCTGATGAAATTCATTCACCTCGTGCTCACTGGAAAAACATGCCTCTGCCAAATATATTGTTTTATTTCATTTCAAAGATACACCTAAACATCGAATTCACTGCAGTTTCCATCTTTCCAGGCAGTAAAACTACAAAAGCTTGTACTCCTTTCCACAAAAATTAAGATTACATTAAATATGATTTCACATGGTTACTTGCTTCACTGATTTTATATAATTGCATGGGCCATGACAATGTATTTAGCATTAAAAAAACAAACATATTGTACTATTGTAGAATTTGTTTTGGGTCAGTAAGGTTTACTTTTAAAAGAAATTCATACTTTTATTAATTCCTAAAAAGTAGAAAATACACTTTTGATGAAAACAATCGACAAATTACTGTTTTTCCCCCTCAATGTTGGCTTTTCATGTCATAATTTAGATTTTTTTACAATTATGACTCAGTATCCCATAATTAAAATGATATTGTCATAATTTTTCTCATCTTGGTTTCAAGTGCTCGGCTGACTGTTATTTGACTAGATTTTACAAAGCGACAGATACATTTGACCCACAATAACTTGGGATTTGAACACACAGCCTTTGATGGCAACAGCAAAAGACACGGCCTAATGTTTTCTCTTCCATCGGTAGAATACTTTTTTTTGCCCACGATTCTACGGTTAATTGCGGTTTATTATGTGCATATTCCTCTGTGAGATGGTGGCAGCCTCTCGGTGTCAGTCTGAGAGAAATGACTGGAGCTGTCTGTCGTGTGATAGTTCAAGTGCCTCTCCGACGTTTAATAAGAGGGACTCTTTCCTAAACGCATCCTGAGCGGAACAACAACAGCGGCCGTATCTCTCACAGCAGGTATTGGCGTACCACGGCAACAAATACCTCCGTCTGACGCGCATTCACGATCCCCATCTGCTCTCCCAGGTGCTGTTTAGATTCCAGGCCCCCGGGGGACGAACCACAAACTTTTTATGCTCCTTTGTAACGGAGAAAAACACTCAGTGATCTCTGCCAGTACCACATGTCACATGTAAAATACATCACAATAATGTAGTGGGAGGCCGTATCGCTCTCTCGTGTCTGTTGTCGACTTCAGTGCTGAAATATTAAGCCGTTTCCGCAGAGCGTCTGTGCACGTTTTCCTCTGGGTTTGTTTAAACAAACACCTTGATTTTCATAAAGAGAGCTGAATGATCAGGTCTCTGCTAGTCGGCAATAAATCAATGTACCTGTTTTGTGCTTTACGGCTGGAAGATGAATTGCTCGTTTGATAAAAGATGACTACTCAAACACTGTGACAATTACCTGCCTTATTCTCATTATGAAGCGGACAGCAGACACCTCACACAGTCACGCATGACAGCGCAGAAACGCCCGTTACACATTAATCATGAGACGCTGGCGACCCAGCCGCCCCACACCCTCCCAGAGCTGCCTGCGTGTAATTCTGTTATTATCCTTTCTGATTCGCTGTTGTAAAATCAAACATGTTTTCATAAAGGTTTACGGAAAGCACATTTCAGGCAAAGCGCAAAGGAATTTACACATAACATAGGCTACTGTTTAAAAGTTTGAGGTCAGTCAGGCTGCGTTTATTTGATAAGAATGTGAAATATTATTACTTAATACTTCATAACTGTGTAAAATGCCATTTATTGCTGAGATCAAAGCTGAATTTTCATCAGTTCTCTTTAGAAATCCTTTTAATATTCTGATCTGCTGCTCATGAAACATTTCTGATTATTATCGATGTTGAAAAGAGTTGAGCTGCTTCATATTTTTGTGGAAAACGTTTTTTGGGATTCCTTGATGAATAGAAAGTTTTTTTTTATCTAAAATAGAAAGCTTTTGTCATATTATAAAATAATTTAACTGGTCCTTGTTGAAGTATTGTAGAAATAAAAACCTTACTACCCCAAACTTTTAAATATGCGTATACTTAGAGAACTAATTCTCCAACAAACAAACTAATTGTTTGAATAAACTTTTATATTCCATTCGAAGTGATAGTGTATGTACAGTAAGAATGATTTGAGAATGAATTCACAGGAATCTTGTTTTGAACTCTGATGAATGTCTGAATCAGCACCAGATTTATCATCAAACAGAACTGCATAACTGTTTTCAAACAGGTTTTCGGTTTGCATAACACTCTGTAACTCGTCTGTCATTGGTTAATCAAACAGATAGTCCCGCCCCTAAACTCAAATCATTGGATGATTTAGAAGCTGACATGTTTGGGTGTTCACAGACAGCAGCAAAAACATATAAATGATAAAAAATATATATATATATTACCTACAATAAAAAAAGCACATTTATATTTGTACGGTAAATTACTGTATTTTTGTATGGACTCCTCAACATACAGTCCACACAACTTTATTCTTTATCTTTTTTTTTCTTTTTTACACACACACACACACACACACAAACTCATTTCTCTATCACGTCTATATGGTCTAAAGTAACTTCCACTAAACTCAAAATGACTTTGAGCGATAAAATGGCATGAACATTATTTAATTTTATTTATTTTTTTATCAAGTTTAAAGTGCATCTTTTTCCTCATTTTCCGTAACTATCACGAGAGACAGTAAGAGACAGAGAGGAGGAGATGGGCAGATGGATGTATGGATGGCGCAGATGTAATCACATGTGATTGAGATCAGTGCTTTTGAGTTAAGGGAGTCCGAGAGTGATCTGCTCATTCCATTTCTGATCTGCCCTATACAGACATAAGGAAAAATCATATTTGGCTCCCAAGCAACGTAATAAGCAGCACTTAAGATGGACAACATATTTATTTATTATCTTGAATGTGTCCATGGCAGACTGAGTCAATCTCCCAGGCTTCCGTCTGATAAACTACACAGGAATCACCACAGGCACCAAAGCCTTTTCACTTTACAAGAGCTGCTTTTTATGATCTGCTTCATCTTAAATGGATAAATGGAGAAAAAGATGGTCAAAAAAAAAAAGCTAGAGAAATAATAACAATCATTGTTTCCAGTCTGATAGATAGCAGCTAAGTTTCCGAGGCTTTCCAGTAAAAGCAACTGAAAAAAGAGAAGAGGAACTGTGGACTGAGAAACAGCGAGGCTTTGAATCCCCTTATTTCCATGATTTGTTTCTGAAGTGATGTGATGTTGTGTTTTGGTGGCAAAGTGATGCATGTTGGGTTTTAATAGTATAAAAGTGTGATGGTGAGATGCTACGATGCTGTTTAGTGGTATGATGGCGTGTGGGTCTGGCACACAAACGCAGTCACGAATAGCACAGGTATATTGTAGAAATAATTGTAATGGTGGTGGTATGGTGATGTCATGTGATAATGTTATGTGGTGATACATATCCTGATCCTGATCTTGTGATTGGTAGTTATGGTGTTACTGTGATATAATCATGTGGTGATGATGAAGTCAGTTCTCTGTGGTGATGTGATTAGTGACTCATAACATGTTACCGTAATGTTATGATGTTATTGTGATAGTGTACTGGTTTTGTTACTGAGTAATGAAGTCATGGTGTTATGATTGTGCTATGATAGTGATGGTATGTTTCTGTTATTGTGATGCTGTAATGATGAATGTGATGTTTAATAAAGGTGAGATCACATTATAGTGACTATATGGTGATTTTATCATGTTATTGTGCATCTTGTACTGGTGTTGTGATAATGATGGTATGGTGATGTGATATGATTGTGATAGTGTTTTGGTGTTATGTGATGGTGCCGTGATTTTGGTAGTGTATTGTGATTCTGTAATTGTGGTCCCAGGTCTTGTGATGGTCATAAGTAACCAGTGATGTTATCATAATTTTGTGATAGTTTAATACTGACGTAATCATGTGCAGAATTTTTGGAGGATTGTGTTGTAGATGTGATGGTGTTTTTGTGAGGGTGTGCCAGTTATGTAAATGAGTAATGAAGTCATAGTGTTGTGGTTTATGATTGATAGTGATGGTGTGGACATTTTGTGATGGTGTCATGATGAGTGTGGTGTCACTAATGATGCTGGGATCCTGTGATAGTGATTATATGGTAATGTGACGCTTCGTGATTCATGTTTGTTTTAGTGTATGCTTGTGTTATAATAGTGATGGTATGATGATGTTGTGATGGTTGTGTGATTTTGCTTTTTTGGATGGTGCCATGATAGAATATGGGTGGAGATAATGCTAGTATCTGCTGATATTGAATTAGTCATGTAATTAATTGTCTGCGATTCATGATCGTGCTGTGATAAGGATGTGATTCTGTAATTGTGATGCAGGCATATCATTAAGTCTTGGATACTGGTTGTGGTATTGTGATGGTTGTGTAGATGCGATGGTCTGATGACGATGATGATGTTACTTTCTGTTAAAGTGACAGAGAGGATAACAAAAATGAAGTGTCATGTCAAGACAATGTGATTGCAGTAGTTGTGATTCTTGGGGGATTCTGTGGTTGTAAAGATGCTCATGAAACACAGAGTAAACGCGGCCCCTCAGGACCCCTACAGATGGATTCCTACATATTTAACACTAAGAACCTCTGTTCCTCATCTCTCTCCACAATATAGCACTCTTCCTTACATATTTAGTGATCAGGGACAAACAGACAATAGAAATATACATAATAAACAATGGAAGTATTTGATTTAGTGGTGGAGAGTGAACTAAATGAGTGAAGCAATCATAAGGATGTGACTTATGTGAGGTTGGATGAGTTTGGATTTGCTTGCATGACAACAGAAGAACAGCAGCCGTAGCTGCGAGGAAGAAACCTGTGACACACACACACACACACACACACACACACACACAGTGCAGATGGTTCACTTGTGTTTCGGTTACTGTGGCCTTTCAAACGCATTATCTGTTGTCCTTAGGAAAATACCATCAGGGAGGAAAAGTAGTAATTAAGTGTGTTCTCGTTCTCACTCAGCGCATTCAGAGCTTATTTTGACAGATTTAATTGTTTTAAATTGTTAAAATAATACTTGCGCCTCTTTGCTTTGATGGGGGAAGTACTTTGTGTGAATGAAAGCAGAGTCACACTCACTCTGGTTCATTTAGAGAACGCCACTGTTGTGTTTTTGAGCAGACGAAGTCCTGTGGGGAGACAATTCATTTAACTGGTGCGAATAAAAGCACAGCGGGAAGACATTCATCCACATTCATACAGCAGAACATGTAAGAACGAGGATTTATGGAGAAAAACACTGACATATCAGCAATGATATGCTAAAATCTACTCAGATGGTATTTAGAAGTTTCTAATAATGGCCATTTAGCTGTCATGCTGGATCGGATGAGTAAATCTTTTGAAAACATGTCCAGGTTAAAATCCAGTGTATGTGTGTGCATCGAGTGTCATTTACTGTCATGCACCATTAATGTTGGGTTATCTTAGTGATTTTCATTAATGCAATAAAGTAGCTTTTAATTGTATTACAAGTAAAAAAATAACTAACTTAAATAATTTTTATTTAAATCACCATCAATTAAAAGCAGCAACACATTTTATAATAAGGCATACAGTACATATGTCATTTAAAACAATAATTATTATAATAATCACAGTTTTATTTCAAAATATGACCAGGACATGTTCTTGATATGGTTTTAATATATTTCCTCGTAGAGACAGGGCTTGGGTTATTTATTCTGATTTGTTTCCCTTTTATTTCCATTTTTTAACAGTAGTATTTTATGATATGTCCTTATTGAGACAGCTCAGTGAATGTGTGTGTGTTCAGGCTCCTGTATTGATTTTGGTATGACAGTAGATGGTGCTGTGGTTTCCTGTCCACTTCAACCTTTTTAAATGTTTTAAAAACCTTTTTTTTTTTTTTTTAAATATATAATATATTCTGTATTCTTGTAATCTGAAGCTTCAGAAAAAAAGTGTTTACCTTCCACTGACATAAATTGTGAATTTTCATTATTCGTCTTCAAAGCGCAAACAACCTTTTTTACTGCTTTTGCGTCACACACAGTGGACGTAGACGTATGAATATTATCGTGTTATTTTATGCACACCTTGTTGCAAATCCATAACCGTAATAAGACACGGAAAACTGTCTCATCTCTGCGTTTAATGCAGCGTTTGGGAAAGACCGCCCACTCAAGCATTTTTCTGAGAGATTGATAAATGGTGGAATCTGAACGTGGTGTTGGAGGGGAATGCAGATATTAAAAATTTGGTCAAGAATCTAATTAGCCGGCAGTAATTAAACAGTCTAGCTGAGGGTCATTAATCTCTCGCGTGGACCTTTGATGTTTTGCATACTGTCCCACCATCATTAATAAAATTCATAATGCGTTTCTTTGTGTTGTTTTATCGTCGTTGTTTTTTTGTAAGCGCACAGAGCAAGTGTCAACACATCACACGAGTTCGCCGCAGCTCATTTACTCTCTGCCCAATAACTAGCCCACACTGCAACCTCTGCACGAACCTCCGCGCTGCACGTGTGTGTGTGTGCGGACAAGGCCTGTCAGCAAATGCAAGGGGAGAAAACACAATGTTGTGTGGCCATTGTGTCCCAGTAATTACATTTCTTACAATCAGTCTATCGCAAATCAGTCATGCTGTAAATATTAGAGAGATGTGTGTGTGAGTGAAAAGACAGCAAAGTAATTTCTAGCATCATCATCCTCATGTCTTGATCTGAATAACACCACTGATACCTCTACTTCACACTTTTTAATGGCCACTCTATGATTACCGAGGTACGTGTGTGTGTGTGAGTGAAGGCTGCATTAATTTACTGTTATCTTAATGAGCTGTGCTGTAATGCACATGTACATGCACCGGTGTAAGTGCTCAGCTGAAGAGATACTGTACCGTACTGTCTCTGAGCTTAATGGTATAATATATTGTCTCCTGTATTAAGGGCTAATTGTCATGTTTAACAATACACATTAAAATCACTGCTGGCTCCTGATGGCTACTGACAACACATCCATGCAAAACTGTGTGAGAGTGTTTCTATCAGCGCTGAGGTGCACAAAATACTCAAATATATGACGGCTATATAAGCTCGAGTCTGCGGTCTTGATTCTGCATGGACCATTAAAATATTTAGCATTTTATTTGAGACCCATAAGTGCTTTCAATAGTTGCAAAACGTTCTTTTCCTGCTCGCAAAATGATTATGGTGTCTCAGCAGTGTTGTTTTTGTGCCATAAATAATACAGGGATGTTCAGGAAGCCCCTCTGAATGATTTCAGTCCGGTGCGATGAGTTGTTGGTCCATTCTGTGTGTACTGTGTGCATACATTTGTTTTTTATTTCATGCCAATTTTCTTATAGGTAACAATATCCTTTGAAAATACCACCTCAGAGCCAAAGAATCAGGGCTGAACATCCAGATTAGTGCCTTAGTTTATATTCAGACTCTAAAACAGTTACAGTTAGACCCCTAAATCCTGAATCTACAATCATATCCTTTTTGGTGCTAATGTATCCTAATATCCACAATCGGCCAAGTCAAGTTGAAAGAAATCAAACCAGCCAATCAAAATTCAACAGCTAACAGTTTGTACTGTAAGATGCTGATCAATAGACTCTTTGGCTGTGGCCAGTAATGACCTACTGAGCTGTAGGCCATGCTGTGAGATCAAACTTGTGGTACGCTTGGACACCCGCACCATCCGAGAGTACATGCCAACTTTAATCAATTTGCGATTCTAGGGGGTGCTAAAACTTTAGACATTCTCAAAGTGGTGCAACTGAGAAGGATGGAAAGATGTATCACCAAACAAATGCATCTTCCATGTTTTCATTTTG
>JAUMHR010000050.1:399765-411784 GCA_032361145.1 Enteromius fasciolatus
GTTGTCCTTTCCAAAGTGCGGTGGCCCAATCCAGTGCTCGTCCTACCAGCATATTTCTCGGGGAGTGAAACTCGAACAGTGTGACTTGAGTTAGAGGGTGCCGTTGCCGCAGGGGCCTGGGCTAGAGCAGTCAGGTTGGCGCTCATGGCTTGCATGGAAGCATTCAATGTTTTGAGAGACTGCCCCATCTCTTCAGTCAATCGAGTCAGTTTCTCCAGCTGCTGATGGTGTGTGTTAAGCAGAGATCCCTGACGATTGACTTCCTTGGCCAGCTGATATACTGCTGCTGGATCGGAGTCTGGCGAAGTTTTCTGTGATGATGACTCGGATCCATGTGCAAGCAGTTTATTTTGCAGAGAGTAGTCAAACAGGCAATAATCAAGCAGGGGCAAACAGTAGCAAAGAAGACAGAGCAAAACAGTACCAAAGACGGGTGATGGGTCAGGATGACAGGCTAGAATCAACAACGATAGTCCAGGCAATGGTCAGAGTCACAGGAAAGAATCAATCAGATTGAAAGAAGTGGTCAGTATTTTAAAAATTCATCAAGAATTGTTTTGACAAAATAACTGCAGATTTAGAAAAGCACAAGGGAATAATGTAATTAAAATGATTAGTATTTAAAAACTAAGCCTGTATGTATGTATGTATTTTCAACACAGTCTCACTCCAACTCGTCACATTTAGACGCTTGGTCAAGACCCTTTTGCATCGTTTTTGAAGCTCAAGGTACCCCTTTTTAGTCACTTTTCGACGTGAATGGTCCTTCGTTGTTTTAAATAGAAAACTCTCAGCATCAGGAATAGAGGCGGTCACTGTTTTCCGTGTCCTTCCTGTGCACAATTTAAAAAAATACCACTACAACAATCCTTATATCAACGTTGGATGTGAAATGCCATTGGCTTGTGTGTCTCGTGATGCTGTTCTGAAATACTATTGGAGATAATTCTATAATAAATTTATGTATGCATGCAAACCATTACATTAAGCCAAAGAACTGAAAGCAATGGTGGACCCTTCACGTCAAAAAGCAACTAAAGAGGGGTACCTTGAGCTTCAGACAGCGACGCAAAAGGGTCATGACCAAGCGTCAAAATGTGACGAGTTGGAGTGAGACTGTGTAGGTATTTTGTGTTTTCCAGGTTCATTAATTATCTTGATTGCCATATCATCTGTGGCTATTTGAAATGGCAAGATCAATGTATCAATGTAATATAAAACACTCAATTTCCAGGTTAAGGGCCAGATCTGTCTCAGACGTCTGGACGCTGTATTTCACCTTGACTTCCAGCAGGATTCATCTGTCACTTACACTAAAAAGCCCTGTCTTCTGAGCGAGTGTGTGTGTGTGGGCTAATGGCAGGCGCTGTGTGAGGATTAGGGTGAGAGGAATATCAGATGTGTTTCTGATGAGGTGGTGAGCTCTCCTCTCTGTATCTGGTTCTCGCTCCGCTGCGGCTCCTCCGGCTCTTTGAAGTAGAAACTCCACTTTAAGTAAACGCCTGACTGCCGTCCCCTGCACTTCTCGCGCTTGTCTCGCAGTAATTGCCTTATTTCATCAAAGCAGGTGAAGGGCCGCTGAATAACTCACACACACACTCTCTCTCTCTGTGTCGTCTGTCGAGTGTGTGTGTGGCAGAGCGTTCAGAAACAGGTGCGAACGTTTTAACCGTTGCACACCCAGATGTCACCGCTAAACTATGGAGACTCGTCCCAGAGGTGTTTAATGAACTTTCCTCTCTGAAGGACGCAGAATGTGTGACGCGTCGAGCAGCACAGTTTTCTACATCAGCGATACCTGCTGTGTGTTTCTGTATGAAAGGAACAGTTCGTTTACTCGCTGTGTGACAAAGAGATCATGAGAAATGCACAAGTTGTTTTTTTCCCAAGCAATTACAATAAATGCATTTATTAGTCTTCTTATTATTATTATTATTGTTTAAGATGGTTAATATATTCTGTGATAAATATATACAACGGTTCAAAAGAAATAAATTAATACTTTTATTCTGCAAGGATGCATTCAACGATGATTCAATGATCATTGAATCATTCTTTGGAGATGGTTATTTTCAATGAATCAGTTCCACAAAAGTGGTCTGAATTATTTTTGCGTGATTCACAGGTTATGTGAATAATCACCATCATATGACTTTACAAGACTTTAAATAAACACTAAAACTTAATAATAATAAAAATAGATAAAATAAATTATTAGAATGAAAACAAACTTCATATAAAAAAATATTAAGGTAAATGGCTGCAAAAAAAATTATCTTAGCTACATTTAAAAAAATAAAAACATGTTTAAAGTTAGTCAACTACATTTATTTAAATGTAGCTAAAATAAATGAATCGCAACCGTTTACCGTAAATAAATAAACAAATAAAAGCTACTTAAAAATAAACATTATTAATTTAATAAACTACACTGACTAACTAAATTTGAGTAATATTGCCCACATTTGTTTCTTACACACATGTATTGTGGCCACAAACACACAGAAACACAAAAGAAGGAAGAAAAAGTCAACTTCCGAACCTGCCGGTGTAAATCTCTGTCTCGTAAGAGTGTAGGGGGCTTCATGAGCTTTTAAACAGACTTCAGATACAACAGTAAAGCATCGAAAGCAAGATATAAATGGAATTAGATTCAGTCAGTTGTGAAGTTTTGAGACGTGCTTGAATTCATTCTAGATTTGTTCAGTTTAGCGGCGTAGAACCAGCTCTAAACCTGCTGTAAGCCGCGCTGACGTGTGTGTGTGTGTGTATGAGAGTCTTTGTCTCCAGCCGTCCATCCGGAGCGGATCAATAGACTCTGTGAGCGTGGGACAGTGTGTCACTGGTCTGGAGTCAGTGCCGCCCGCTCGCCGCCCTCCATCACTGTCTGTCAGCGGAGCAGAATGAGCTGTCTGAGAGCAGATCGATGGCTGACATAACCGCACAACACACACTTCCTCTGTCAGAAATCACACACTGATACATTACACACACAAACAGCAGCGCCCTGCTGCATCAAACGCCCAGATGAAAAATGATGTTTGGCCAACACAGAGCTTGTTTTGGGCGGTTTGGCCTGTAGTCTGAGCAGAGAGACGATGAGACTCGACTCGATCTTTAACATAACAGCTCAAATGTTACATACAGTGACATTAAAACTCCAAACTTTGCCTTCGGTTCACACGGAATCAAGCGCCGTCAAATGATTCATCACCCTGAATCACATCCAAAATAAAAGTTTTTGTTTACGTTATATAAGAGTGTGTACTGTGTATATTTATTATGCAAATGCAAACACATACATGTATATATTTAAGAAAAATGTCATGTTTATATATTAAATATATGTATAGAATTAAATTAGACACATGACCTCTGACCTCAGAAGCTAAATATTTGAAAAGAAGGCTTGATTTGGGGACAACATCTTATTTTTTCAGATAAAAATATATATGTAAAAAATGTATTATTGTTATTATTTTTATTAAATAAAATATTAAAACAAATGATATAAAAAAAAATAATATTTCATTCTCAAAGAGTATATGAAAAATATATAATAGCTGTACATTTGAAAATGCATCTTCTTTTATCAGCATGAAACCACTGAGCTTTTGTTTTGGCAGAAGACTATTCTTGTTTGTTGTCAACAGTTGGTTTATAAATGCCTTTCATTATGTTCATGAATATTTCATTTTGTTTTATGCATTTTTAAATGCATGCTATCAGTGGCTCAAACACAATTATTTACTGTGAACCGAGACACTTTGAGATGCTGGAAACACCGGAAGATGAGCTGCTCGTGTGTAAATGAACACAGTGCCTCACTCCACTAAGAAACATTGCAAATATTGATGTAATTCAGGTGATAAGTTTAATTATTTCACTGTCATCATGATTACCCAGTCAGGTTTTTTTTTTTTTTTACTGCATAAATAAACAGGTGTTTACCTGCCGCCTGCGACCCATCAGACCGACTGGCTGAGATTGAACGGATTGAAGACCACAGTAGCTCCATCTCACAGCACAGAAGTCTGAGTGATTTCTATGCACACACACACACACACACACACACACACTTTAGGAAAGACTTCAAAGAAAGTTCATGAGGAAATTCAACATAATGGGCGGCCGTGGGGCAGATTGGAGCTCCGCACAGATCAGTGTGGACTGACATTAGTGGCAACCTCATTAATTTACTGCCAAAGAGGTTAGAGACTCCAGCTTAGTGCTGGTCCACCTGTGATCTTCACACACGCAGAGCCACAGTGTGTGTGTATAAAATCAGTTGCGATCTGTTTGAGAACTCGGAGACCAGTAGTACCACAGTATTAACTCCTGGAGACCCTGATCTTCTCACACGCACACACACACTAAAGGTAGAATATAATCGATCATTTACCCTTGTGGTATTTTAAGTCTGACTGACTTCAGAGGACACTAAAGTAGATGTTTAGCAGAATGTCTGATGTCCAGCTTCAAAATAGAGACAGACTGTTTTACTGTAAATATTTCCCTTCACCAAAGCTCTCAAATCTCATGCATAATCATAAGCTTAAAGTTAGTGTATACAGTAAGTTATGATGCAACAGTTGTAACAACAGATTTTCTTGAAAATAAATAAGTGAGTAAATAACAACAGTAGGCCATGACTTTTTATATCAGCCTGTTACTGATTGGAAGTCTAGAGCATTGCTCTCAAAAATGGAGGCGGAGCTAAATACAAACATGAAATTGATTAAGAAAGACGCGGAGTTTAGGTGGAGTAAATGATTGGTCCTCCATACACCAGCAGAGAGAAGTCTGTCACTTCACCAGATGACCCAGTTATGACATTCTGATCAAACATTATAAGGTAAAACTATTTTATAAACATAAACATTATAAAGATTGACCGATAATCGTTCTTTATGAATATTTTTATTTGTATCTGTAAAGTACACCAATAAAGGTATTTGTTCATATTAGAAAATGTAAGACTTTGAGCAGTGTTAATATTATTCTAATTGCTGCTGTGATTTTAATGTTGTGTTATGAAAAGGAAATGTACAGTTCTGCATATCGGTTATTTTAAATATAAACATGCAAATAATCAGCATTGATATCGGTTTTACAAAACAAAATCTGCCGATTTCTAGAAAAGTACACATGGATAAACCAGTAATAAATAAATAAATGCCTTACTGACGTCATGTGTGTTTAAGCGTGCCATTTTTTAACAGTACACATGCAGAGAGGAGATCTGAGCGCTCAGGAGTGAGATTTACAGGACTTTCATTTGGGTCTGTTCCTCACACAGAGCATCGTATGACTTCAGGAGACTTGGATGATAACTCATGAGTCATACGGACAACTGCTGTGGTGCTTTCCACTCATTCACAGCGCTTGACGTTCACTGCAGAGAGAGAGAGCGCTCAGGTTTGGGCAGACGTGAGGCTGAGATTCAGATTACTGGCTGAAGGACTCCACGAACCCGTCTAATGAACACATAACTAAATGATAAGTATCTACTCCTGACAGATCTGGCGATCGTCTTCGGCAGTCGTTCAGCTCTGGATCTGTAGAATAGTGCGGCACACACACGCTCTGCCAGCAAGCAGCGCTGGGCTTTGGTGGGGTGCCAGATATGCACATGCTCATAACCTGGGAAGCGGCGGCCTGTGGAGCGGAGCATGGCGGCTCAGCGACGCCGCTCTCTCCAGACTCATTCACAGCTTGTTTCTGCTGTTCTCTCCAACCTGTCAGAAAAACGACTGTTTAACCCTAACGCCATGAGAGGATGACCTATGCTCCCCCCCGCCTCACCGTTGGCGTACTGACCGGCGCAGACTCGGCCGGCCCGGCTGTCGGGAACAGGTGTCGCAGGCTCAGAGTTCCCTCGGCACCGGCAGTCGACCACAATGGTTCCTGCTGCTGTAGGATGAGCTATATACATGGATCCGTTCCCGGACTCACACACACACGTCAGTCCTGCCAAACAAACTCAGTGTGTGTGAATGGAACATTAAAGGAATGTTCTGGGTTCAACACCTTCAATACAGAACTTAAAATCAATCGACAACAAACTCATAAACATAACATTTAAGTTATGTTATGTTTTTTATGGTCATTTTTGGCTTTTATGTTATTTCAGAGTGAAAAGTGAAAAGAAATGTGGAAAGAAAACACAATTTATTTTGCAATGCATGTATATTTTTTGCAGGTCTTTTTTTTTTTTTGAAGTTTCTTCACTTCAGCAGCACTTTCATACACCAAACTTTAGTTTTATCCCTATCTATGTCCTGAAGGGTTTATTGAGCGGTTTGCTCATATAGTATTTTATATTTTTTATTCCTTAAAATATTGTGAACCCAATAAAAAATTAAAATAAATAAATAGAAAAAATCTGAATCCCTTCCATGAAAAACTTTAATTCTAAAACTATATTTATCCAATGTTCAGGCTTCTTCTCTGGAAATGTATGCAAATTAGTGCAGATTTAATTAGATAATGCCTGATTTTGATGCTTAAACGTAACATTTCAGAAAACTTGCAATACAATTTCAGAAATAGTTGCAAAAAAAAAAGCTCACAACTGTCCAAATGTTTAGCAGGGTAAGTATAGTATAGTGGTATCCAGAGTGTTGTATTATTATTTTCAATGTTTTTGTTTGTTTGCACCGAAGCCTAAATTTGACCTAATGCCATTTATTCATACTCAATGGAGAAAAGAAGAGAAAAGCATCAGCGCATTTAGATTTAGATAGTGCCCATGTGTGTGAACAACTATCTGCAGCTCTAACATAAATGCATAAATACACACACCCCCACACTATACACACCATATGTCTTTCTCTCATCCTCTCATGGGCATCAGCATTGATCTGGAACAAGTAAAGAGATTAATTTAAAGAATATATAAAAAGACAAACTGCTGTCTGCTTTAAAATTTGAAACAAAGCTTCAGAGTTCAGACAAACGTTTGTGTACAAATGCACTACTCTTACAAGGTTTGTAAGTAGTATGATTTATTTATTTAAAAAAAATAATACTTTATTAATAAATTAAATGTACATTGATCAAAAGTGACCAAAAAAGCAAAGTTACATTTTGATATAAAAATATGTTTCAGTACATGCTGTGCATTTGAACTTTTATTCATATGTGAATTCTGAATGCTAAAATGTAAAGATTTCAAAATTGATAATGATCTTAAATGTTTGTTGAGCAGTAAAACAGTATATAATTATGATTTCTGAAGATCATGTGACTCTGAAAACTGGAGGAGTGATGCTGAACATCACAGAAATACATTACACTTTAACACAGATTCACAGCTGATTGAAACAATAAAAATCTTTCCTAATATTACTGTTTCACTGCATTTATGTATCAAATAAATGCAGCCTTGGTGAGCAGAAGAGACTTTAAAAACATCAACAAAAGAAAGAAAGAAGGAAAGAAGGAAAGAAATTCATACTGACACTAAACTACTAAACAGTAGTGTACTTCAATCATTTTAATTCAGTTTATCCAGAATATTCACGATCACTCCTACAAAACAGCATCTTTTATCATTTAAACACTTCCTGACGATTAAAACACTTTTTGTTGTTTCTCATTGAGTATCTGGTTTCTCTTGTGATTGCGTTGCAGAAGTTACGTGGGCTGAAGTCCCAGCTCTATGACTCTCAGATCTCAGAAGGTTTGAGGAGCAGTTATCAGCTCCGCATCACGTGATCTTATCAGCAGCCCTTTTCTATTTTGTCAGCAAGCAAACGAAATGTGCGGAAATACATTTGCCTTCCACAAACCCTCTCTCTCTCTCTCTCTCAAATCCCCTGTTCCTCCTACACAGCTCAGATCAATTTGTCTTCAAGACACAAATCCATATTTTTTTCATCCCAGGTATCACACACACACACTCGCGCTGATTCAGCTCTACGGGCAGACACATGCTGACCTCGGAGCCCTACACCTCTGCTTCACTCGCTCTTTCATCATAGCGCAGTGAAAGTGTTGGAGCGTCTCTCTCCGAGTGTCCGCCGTCTGCATTTCTCTTCCCTGAGCGCTGGGAGAGGACGCTTCCCTCGAGCTCTTAGCAGATCAATACTACACAGGACTTAAATTAGACCTCCAGTCAGACAAATCCACCTCAGCTGCCGTGAGTCCAACCCACAATCCCCTGAAAATTTACTTTTTTTTTTCCACTAAGTTAAGCAATAAGTGCAGGAAATGAGAAGGAAAAGCGCAGCTGTCTTTACTGTTTCTAATCTTTTTTTTTTCTTGTCAAAGATGCCGTCCACACACACACTGTACTTCATCCCTGAAATCATTTGGCACAAATTAAATGCACAATTAACAAGCATCCGTGAAGAATATAAAACTAACCTGGAGCACATAAACACACACTCATGTTTAAATGAGCACATGCTTTATATTTATACTGTTCTAAACACAAATCTAACAAAAATTGCTACTCCATTAATTAAAAAAACCCTATTGATTTGTATTTTAGATGTCAGCTATAGAACAGCTAAACTCACACACACAGGCTACACCTGATCCTCCTGTAGCTGGCTCGGTGCCAACACCATACCTGACACACACACACACACACACACACACCTGAGGGAGTTTTGTGTCACTTTCTGTGTCTCACAGGTACTTAAAGCTCATTACACCTGCTGTGTTACACAACACACACACTCACAGGCTCTTATCGTGTGTAAGAGGATCTGTGTCTCGGTGACTAAAGCCTGCTGGAGTTCACAATACCAATAAAAGCCTCAGCTCACAGGTAACACACACACAAAGAGAGGCTTTTGTCAGTCAAGAGCTTGTAACACAAGAGTCTGTAGGATCTAATAGGCCGATTAGCGTTTAAAGATTCTGACCTCCACTAAACACAGACGTGAGAGCAAACTCAACCTTCAGCTGCACATTTCTTCATCTATTCAAACAATTCAATGTGTTTATCACTCGGAATTAGACATTAATATGCCACAGAAAATGTACAATTTAAAATATGGCGGTAAGAAATGCCTTGAAATACATTTATTTGCCTTTAACAATTGGTGTCTGATATGAGTCTTAATGTGTCAATATTTTATTTAAATTCTCTGTTTAAATAAAATAAATAAATTATGCTTCACACATATTTTTAGAATTATTTGTCAACATTTGACTGTTTATTCATTTCTGAAATATTCTTGAAGTTAACATTAAGAATTACTCGAGCATTACTTGATAATACTGCTGTTAAAGTTGGATGATTGCATTAACAAATTTAGAAACATAAATATTATACCATTTAATGATCTTAGTTTTACTATTTACATATGCATTTTTAAAATAACACGTATTTCAACCTTAGTGGATGTGCACCAATTTAAAAACTGCATTTTTACAAACTAAAGATTAACAATTGTTAAAAAAAATTGTTTACTAAAGTTAATGCATGGATGTTAACAAATGAGACTCTTATTATTTTTTGACATTTTTCGTCTAATTTCCTGATAAATTGCTTTTAGAAGTGGTCTGACACTTTTAGTTTCTGGCTCATCCAATGGTGTGAGTTGGGGGCGGGACTATGTGCTTGTCTGGCCAATAGCAGACATTTAGGAAACCTGTTTGCGATCAGTCATTATTTCCACCAATCCATTTAAAGCCGCTAACGCAGATATGACACACTCCAGCTTTAACCGTATTTCTCTCATAAACTGAAGTGTGAAGTCTGACAGCCGTATTAACAAACTAACATCACCCACAACAACCTTCACCGAGACACACGTCAGCGTTAATCTCAAGACACCAGGAACGTGTCACGCGCTTTCCGTCTCCCGAGGTGCAAGAGCAGTGATTCCTGGCATCGCGAGGAATTCATATAGCAGCAATACTATTAACACATTCCTCAGGACACGCAGACACACAATTAGAAATAATTCTATCAGATGCTTTTATCCAGAGGCCCTGCGAGTCCCAGCGCGAGCAGCTCATTTTCCTGTGACCCAGGTGCTCAGATTCCCAAAGGTAATTTTCACTGAAAACATCGAACCTGTTATGAATAATAATAACAAGCAAACCGCAGCCACCTGGCCAGACGGAGAATATCATTCTGATTAGTGGGTGTGTTCACTCGCCACCTGATTTCCCACCAGTTCCGCTCTCCTCATCAATAACAGAATACCCATAATCCTCGGTTCTCGCACCTGCATCCTGTAGAGGGTGCTGCTCGTGGTACTCACACCTGCACCTTTGTGTTCATAACCCTCCAACACACACACACACGGGCGGGCGGCGGGCGGCAGAGAGCTATTAAACACTTGAAGAGAAGCCCTCGAAATGTGCTGTTGTTCTGGTTCCTCTGCCAATGAGACGCACTGCCAGATAAACAGTCAGGTGTGTGTGTGTGTGTGTGTGTGTGTCAGGAAATCAACGCTGAACTCTCAGACAAGCTCAACATCTTACATGGAAGTCACTGAACCAGCGTAACATCCTCAAAATACCACATTCATTCATAAAAAAAACAAAACAACAACAATTATGTTATTCAATACAAGACTTTTCATGCTTGTTAAAAACACACTGAGAGCTTGTAAACATGTCTCATTGAATCTCAAACACTGTTATAGCTCTGAACTCTTATAGAATGTCAACTATGTCCGTTTTTATTTATATTTTAAGCTTTTGAAACAGAACCGTTCAATATTTGTTTTTAAATCAACGATTCAAGGACATATTAGATGAGGACATGAGTTTTGACACTGATGTCATGATTCAGCTTGATTTTGATTTATATATAAAAGCAGCCTTGTTGAGCAGAATAAATGTGTTGCAGCCTATCGCACGTAGAGCGTTCCACATCAGCTCATTCAGACAGGATGCAGTCTAGGTAGGCGGCATGGAAGTGCACTAGATTTTGGAGCAGAGCTGCTGTCAGAGGAAATGTCTTATCGATTGGTTTTTGGGGCTTCAGGGGTCATGTCACACCCGGAGAGAGCACAGAGCGCTCATGCGGCAAATAAGAGCCATTCGCTCCGTTCAGCGCAGAACGACGGGACAAACAGGGCGAAGAGCACTACTACTTCCCTCACAATAACCCCCACCGATCACTTCAATATCTGCAAGCATTAGCCATCAGCGTCCACTAAACAAGAGAGTTAGCCTTTACACCATCAAAACATCATTAAAGATTCTACTTTATTATTTGTTCTAAGATTGAAGAGGGGGGTTTTGATAAGCAGCCATTTCTAGCACATCGAAACATGAAAATAGAAAGGCAAAACTAGATGCAGCCAAACATATAATGATACATAGTTGCACTGAAAATTTCAGAAATAATTATAAAGAAGTTACACATGAATTAAACATTTACAAGAACATACTAAGTACAAAATACTATTAAATATTTACAAATTTAGGGGAAACCTAGATGTCTCAAATTAAAATAGACGAGAGAGGAAAAATCACTTCCCAATGGAGGAGAAATCAGTTTTCATCCTATTATACAGTCAAATATTTCAGGATAAATATAATCAAGCACAAATTCATCTCACTTTTTATTTAAAAAGATATATAATAATGATTAAAAATACAACCAAAACCACATTAAATATGATAATCATGCTTTGTGCCAACCACAACATTGCTTAACATGGTTTTAGTTATTTTATTTTTATAGATGCAAATGTTTATACACGTTTATGTTTTGTGTGATTTTGGTGCATGTCTAATCTATCTTCTGAAACAAAAAAATAGTGATTCAAGTCAAACAAATATACATAAGAGCGTCTTTAAGTCTCAACCTTAACCTCGCACCTTCGATCTTTCCCCTTATACTTGCTTCACCTCAGACCCAGTGTTGCCAATTTGAAAAAAATTAGGGACAAATATAGCAAAAGGTTTATCTAAGTTCTCATCTGCCTACTGATCTATATTTATCTTTACATAGATCAGTGAATTTGTTATTTTGATGTCATCTAGTGACATTTAGCTACCAGTTTTAGCTACTTTCAACTGAAAGCACTGCTCAGACCTC
>JAUMHR010000050.1:457873-468663 GCA_032361145.1 Enteromius fasciolatus
AAGAGAAACTGGGGGAGTGGCTTTATTGCATCAGACATGTGTCACCTTGCTGGAAGCTGATTGGTCAAATTTCGTTTAGAGATCTCTAACCCAGAACATAACCTGCCCCGGAGCAGACTAGCCGTGCAGCGCAAGTTACCATGGCAATCAACAACAATTGAAGCAGAGTTTCTTTCATGGGACCTAAAACCCAGGATTGTTGCAAACTAAACTTAAACTTACCAGGCAAGCCAGCTAATCCAGCTTCATGGTACAGGCCCCTGATTTGTTACTGATCTTGTTGATCAGTCCGCAGGTGTTCGTATTAGCAATATTGAACTCTGCTGGCCTCTGACCACAACACGGCTTCTCCCGCACGTGTGTCTTTTCTTGTCTTACACCTCCTGTAGTCAGATGGAGGAGAACGCATCCCATGATTCTGTGCTCCAGTGAGACAAAACAACAAACAAATGTTCAAGCTGCACACACACACACACACACAGAGAGAGCAGTTTGCTTTGAATGAAAATAAGCTTGCACTTTAACCACAGAAGGTTTGAGACTGAGTCTCAGCGGATGACAACATGAAATGTTCATTAATAAAAACATGTTTAATAATAAAATACCTATATCACAGGCACATTATTTAAAGGATACTGTAAGTCAATGTTTTGACAGCTTCAGCGTTTCACTCTTCAGATTGTGAAGAACATTAAACACAAATTGTCCTCAATCTCTTAAGTTCGTTGTACTATGAAACAAACTATAATGCATGAGATCTCAAAAATTAAGTTAGAGCACTTATTAAAAGTAAACTGCACCAAAGACATGAACTAAATTATTTTTATAGTATTTATTTCTCATTTTCCACTGCAAATACCTACACATTCTTACATTGAAATAGTTTACCTAAGAAGCAAAATGACAAAAGATAGTTAGTCTTGTTTTCTGAAAAAAATCTATCAATAAATAAATAATAATAAAAACTAATTCTGACCCGATTATTAGAACTCTTAGAAACACATCGACATTATGATGTCATCCTGTCATAGAGATAATCATGAAATATCAATGATAAAAATTAAGTGCTTAGTGTAAGAAAACTTCATGCAACATATACTCATCCACACACACACTTTTATGAAGTTAAATAAATTGCATTGCAGAATACATTCCCATGACCAGTGTTGTTCAAAGAAATACTGTCCTTTTGACCACGTTACCTTAAAAAGGATGTGACATCATCAATCTGGTCTGACACATGATATCATGTGACCAGGAACCAGGAAGTGATGCTATAATGTGTGTTTGATTATTTCTAATGAGCAGCGGTGTTGTGAATTAAAACGTTTATGAGCCGCATGACACATAAAGACACACTCCTGGAAGGACACTTCAGTTCAGTTTCTGGATGAAGGATCTGTCCAAGACATCTGACTTCCCTTGTCTTCGGGCTGTATTCGTATCACTTCTGTGATTTAACCCCAGAGTTCGAGGTCGCTAGCGGTGTTGTTTGAATAGTTTTCTGAATCTGTTGAGAGCTGGTGCTGTGTTTTGTTAGTCTCAAAAAGCTTGTGATGTTTCTGTCTGAATAGTCTCAATATTAGAAACCAGCTGTTTGAATTTTTCTTCAACTCTGATCATTTAAGTCTGATCAGAACAGTTTAAGTGTCACATTACCGTATGTAAGGAATGTATTGTAATAATCATAAAATGTCTCTGTTGTGTTCAGCAGGCATTAATAAATCATGTTAATTTGAAGTACTCATATGGCTGACAGCAGTAGTACAGGCTGGATATTCTCTTTAAAAAGCGCAGTTGCAGCCCTCAACTGATGTTTATGTTGTCATGTTTTGTTTTGGCCTGAAGCGCCACCCTCCATCTGTCTCCCAATCACGAAGTCAGTCTCTCTGCATTAAGTGACGTGGCTGCAGCAGCAACTAAAATAATTTCGAACATTTCGAGTGCGAAACCTAAAAGACCTCGCTATGAATCTGAACTACGGTATGACAAAGTGCGAAATGAGACATGGGTTTGCATTGGAGACGCCTTTGAACGATGGAGACGGATAAAAGCAGAGAAGAGCTTGAAAATAGACGCCAATGTTGCAAATTTTCTCCTGGACAGGTACGATTCATAATTTACTTGTATTTATAAAATGGGCATTTCAAATATTCACTACAGTCGAACGAAGTTGTGCATAGTAACGTTAGCGCATACGGACGAGGTGGGTCATCGAATTGAAAATGTAATAAACTGTTTGGGAAATTAAAACGGTGACTCGTCATTCCTGGATCCTGCAGCTTATCTAGTCAGCGGGGAGAGGGAGGGGAGACACCGCTCAACAGTATTTTGAAAGTGATTGCAGTACCAGTTTTGGCCATTTATTACATACGATTCCTTTAAAGACACAGCGGCAAAAGATTTAGAGTCGTTTTACTGTTAGTGTCAGAGAAAATGGCCATGAATTGTAACACAAGAAAACCTCCACGGGAAAACAAATATTAGGAAATAAGACATGAATATTGAAAACAATGACACTTAACATTGGAAAAGTGATTACTTTTACTGCTGCGTCGTATTTTCAGGGAAGATGCTAAAGGAAAGTCCATTTGTTTTTAAAAGTTGGTAAATGCGTTGCGATGTCAACTAATTTAAAATACAACATCTCGTAAAATAGTAAAACTACACATCTATCTACTTTGTTAATATGAAGGATTTTTCTGTATATATTTTGTATATGTATCTATATTTAATTATGTATACTATTGTTTTGTTTTTGTTTTGTTTTTTTGTCAGGGTAACAACGGCTATTGTCAATGAAAATGATTAGTACCTTTTCCATTTTTCTAGATATTTTTCTTACAGTGTACTAATTACAGTGATAAACTAACACTAACATGGTGTATCATAAATTATATTAATATTATTATCATTAAATTGAACAATTGCAGATATGGCAGCCTATGTAATTTAGAGGGAATGTGCGCCGTCGTATTTGAATCTCTTGAATCAAAAGTTGCTAAAACATTTTTAAAAATAGCTACATGTGTTGCTTTTTCAAGAAAAAGTAGCTTGAGTCGTTAGAAAAGTTGATACATCTATCAACAAAATTGGCAACCCTGCTCAACAAACAACAGACTCACTATTGTGTGCAGACGTCTGTAAGGATGAGACCTGATCGCTGAACACTGAGCTGATGAAGAAGACACACGTCACTCAGAAAAGCAGGAGTTCAGATTACACAAACAGCTTTCAGTGGAAACGGTTCGAAGTTACACTTATAGTTCTGCTTTAAACTTTTAAATAATGTGCTCCATTAATATAAATCTAGCCAAATATTGTCTGCCATTTTGAAATGTGTTCTTTAACCACATTTTTGGACCAGCTTATATCTGTTATGCTCTAAAGGTGTTTTGCTATAGAAACCGTTCTTGTATAATGCAACACAAATAATCAACTAATCGTTCATTTTCATGATTTATCTTCTGACATTTTGATATTATTTGACCAAAAATAAAACATCACTGTATTCATCAAGTCATATTAATAATGGTTAATGCTGTATGTGCTGTTTTCCCCACAAAATTATATCACTTCCTGATGGATGATTAATTAAAAGGGTTTCACAAAAGACTGACATCAGATGGAAAGTGATATTGATGAAAACAAACTAAAAATAATTAAATAATTGTTTTAGAGAACTAATCTCTAGAATACTTCGAAATAAATGATCGGTTTGCATGGTAGAAGTTAATGCAGCAACCGGGCGTGACAAAAACGAACAGCTGTACGAATCAGTGAATTAGGACTAGTAGAAATGGGCGTTGTTTTGACTTGAAGGCTAAAATAAAGAGATTAAGTTTTCCGAAGAGAGAAACGATCAGGTTTAATTTGATGAATGAAATTTTCCCACTCTGGCATTTTGGCAGCCGATGCTTTTATCGCATCACATTCATCAAAACATTTCCTCAACACTCGGTGACACCATCGTTCCCTAGAAGAACATCACTCAGAGAGAAACAGTGGGAGTTCCTCTGGGATTCACGGCTGAATTTATGTGAATCATCACTCGCTGCACAGCTGACTCGCACAAACAAATAATTGAATCGCTGCGAGTGCATAAAACACCACAAAGGCTGATGTAACAGCATCTAACTGCTGTAACTGAGAGCGGCACGGAGCGAGCGTAAATCTGAGGTCCTCCTCCAACCCTTTATCTCTGCTAGCTGCGGTTGTTTTCCATGTCCCTTGAATCTTTAGGGAAGAAAATTAATTCTAAAAATGTTATATTTTGAAATGTTAGAAATCGTGGCTTCATCAGCATGAATCAAAAAGGCTAAGTAGTCATAATAAAGTCACACTTGTTGTCATCGCGGTGTAAAATGACCATCAAAATAAATAAAGCCATGATGCACAGCTAGTCTCTCTTTTAACCTGGAATACTGATTTATCTCAAATTTCATTTAAAATAATATTTTACAATTATTTACAATGGTGGAAACAGATATATTTTTGAAAACAATATTACTGAGCAGAAATATATTGCATTGATTTTTCAGGAAGAAATTAATCAATCAATCAATAAGGCTTTGGTCACTTTTGTCTGCAGAGGTACCAAGTGTGACCCAAAAATAAAGGAGCTCAGAGCATTACAAGCCCAGTTCTTTCTTCTGATCCCTCTTTGTTGTTGAGAAGTTCTGAGTAAGTTTTCCTAAACTGTGTCTGAATATTTCAATGAGAAAAAAAAAGGTTGATGCTTTAATGAATCACAGCCCAGAACGTTACGTCTCATGAGGTAGAAAAGAGTAACCTCGGAGCAATAAAACATCCCTGTGGTTGCGCTGAGATGTTGTTAGTGAAGTGTTGTAGTTTTCTGTAGCCTTTAGCGGAGCGCTGTGCTCCGCTGGGAAGGATTTTTTCATCGATAACATGCCCATTACTGTGGTAAGGTCAGTAATCAGCTTTCTGATATGAGCCCTGTGTTCTGGGCCAGGGTCAGACAGATGTTGACATACTGTTCACTATGGAGTTATGAAATATTAAATATGTGTCGGCTACACATCATTCACACGTTAATGTCCTTCCGTACAGAGCAGCGCTCTATTATACCATCCATCAATCTGGCTACGTTAGCGAATGTACGCATATCTGCGCGTATACCTCATGCTGTCAAACACGGCTGAGATCCAGCAACAGCTACAGCACATGATAGATCATTTCCAGTTAATTCCAGAGAATCTAATCATAGCACATTTACTCCTTGTGTTTTAAAATTGTCTCCTTGTGTTTTAAAACAAAAATAAACAAACGTTCTGTTCTTCTATAGCGATGTGGCAAATTGCCAGTGATGCCAAATTAGGAGTAAAATGCATTTTATTAAACTGATGAAAATTTGATTTTGATATTGTGGTAAAAATGCTGATAAATGCATTAAATATCAATGCACCAATCTGCATTGCAATTGCTATTGTCATTGTAAACAACTTACAGTTCAGAAAAATACATGCTTTCATATGCCAAGCTGTTTTATCCAAAGACACTACTGATGCAAAAGCATTCATTCATTCATTCTTTGGAAATTTACATCTCACTTAGAATTTTTTTTGTCTTGTTTCTATTTTTCTATTGGTGAAGTAACGTACATCAGTGGAGTAAGTTAAATATTCTGAAAACAAGAGTACTTTATTACCCCACTGGCACATTATACTTGTTTTACGCGAAATGCACTTGATTTATTTATTATTTTTTCCCTGGAAACAAGAATAAATGAATATCTTAAGGCATTTTGCTTATCTAGTAAAAGTATCTTGATTGAAGAATTTGTAGATATTATGACTAGAAACAAGACAAAACTACAAGGCTAAGCCATTTCGTTGCAGTGTGGTACCTGATTATCCACTATATTGCTTATATTACTAGATGAATTGCTATATTTTATTTTAGTGTCACTATGTGTAGAACCTTGTCTCATGTGCTTTCCTCATGTCGTTTTTGCTGCCATTTTATAAAACCAATAAGCCATAGGAGGTCATGCTTCACGCTGATTTGACTACTTTGCTGTAAAAACCACTGTGGTATAATCACAGTAATCCATGACCTCGGTTGGCTTTTTCCATGTGAATAGGGAATTCTCAAATAATGACGTTGTTTATTGCATGTGCTGTATGCATTGCATTAGCGCCCGATTCACTTAAGAAATTATGCAAATCTGGCAACTCACAAGCACTTGAAAATAAAAACCCTGTGCCGAATGTAATTTACACGGTGCAATTCCCCATCCAGACACGTGAATCGACTCTTTAAAATGCAGCGTGTGCGCTTTAACGACTGCATCTTGTGATTATCATTTGCAGCCAGCAGGTTATACTGCATTCGACTCAGGTTTAGTGCTGAACTTACTTCCAAGCGTTTATTCCAGATGTTTTTGTTTTTCTGCTGTGCAACCACAGACGTTTGATAAAAAGTTCTAGAACAAAAAAAAAGAAAGAGAAAATACTATGAAGTAACAGAACTGAAGAAAGGGAGAGGAGAGATAAGCAAGCAAAGTCTTGTTCCTACACTATGACTAATTTACAAGTTTTCTTCCTGGGATGAAAAGAACAAGGGTGAAAAGAGAAGAGATGAGATGAGAGGGGCGTTTGATATGTGTCTCTCAGGACTGCAGCAATGACAATTACACCAGGTTGAGGCTCGTGTCTGCGGTCAGTTCCAATGCTCATGCTAACAAGCCCCGTTCCTCCGCTGAGGAAGACTCCACACACAAACGAAAAGGAAGAAACACAGCTGAGGCCCTAAAACAAGGCCGGCGGAGTTTGCTAAAGAAAATGCATCAATGACAGCCAGTGATCAAGGTGAAACATTCCTTTTCTCTCTCTTTCTCTATGCTTTTGTTTGGTAGTAATGACCTGTTTTGATTCATCTTTCGTTTTGCTCTGCACCTTTTCTCTTTGGCCTTCAGTCATAAACTCACCACGGCCCAGTCCCCCCATTTTCTTCACATTATTTTTCCCCACCATCCCCCTTTTTCTGCCAGAGCCATCTTCCAGAAGCTTCATCCCACAATGGGCATCTAAACTCATTAAGTAAATTCTCAGAGAGTCATTAACGGGGCTTTTCTCCGAGCCTGAGATCTCATCCTTAATTAGGTGAGCGTTTTTGACAGGACACAAAAACAAAAGGCGAGCAGCGTTTTTGAAAGGGAGCAGGTCCCGCCAAGGGCCTCACGTTCTCCACTGCTAATGAATGGCTTCTTTAAAAGAAAGAGTGAACGAGGAGGGGAGGAGAGACGCTGAAAGGAGCTCTGCCCAGACAATGGCCCCCGTCTCGGGGAGTCACGCTGCTCTTCGCTCCCTCACCAGGTGACTGTGTGCCCTCATTAGGAGACAATGGCCATTCGGTCGGGCCGGGGTAAACAGAGCGGGTAGAGGGGGTGTACCTGTGGGTAGTCGAGGTCTTTTAAGATGATTCTCTAGACTTGTGTCTTGTTGGGTGGAAATGCTGTTCTCTGGTGGGTGGAGTAGACTTCGGTTGGGTGTCTGATTAACTTGTTGGGTAGAGGGTTTTGACAATTCATTTTGGGGGTCTCACTGGTAGAATGGAGGCGTTTGACTACTTAAAGTTTTTTTACGTTTGTTACAGGGCTGTAACCGTCATAGATGGTGTCCTGCCAATACTTGCATGTAGAAATGGCCAAAATGCCCCCCTGCAATGTTTGAAATTCTTGCACTGATTCAATTCAGGTTTATTTCTATAGCGCTATTCATAATGCAAGTTGTTGTTAGGATGGTTCTCAAATTACATTTTTAGCCTGGTCTGCCTCAGCGGTATCACAGCACTCGTCAATGTCAAAATGACTGAGCTGGTCAATCAAATCTAAGTAGGCGGGGTTTACTATTCACACAGAAGGAACCAACCATGTTGTTTATTACTGCATGTAATTCAATAGAAATAGTTTAATTTCAAAAAGTCGATTATAATAAATACTATTTTTTCCAAAATATATTTCATTGAGGATTCCATTTAAAAATCTCGTCTCGTAAACCGACCCCTAAACCTAACACTATAAACTATATACACAATAAATACACTGTAAGCACATGTTTATGTACTGTAAAATAAAGTGCAACCGATGTTTCATTGCTGCAAGTATTTGGTTGGGTGTTTGGACCACTGATGGCTGTTAATTTGGGTTTTTATGTGCAGTGTTATGTGCAAAGGCGTTTAGTTTGATGTTTCCCTTACATTAAGTTTTGGGTATGTGTAGAGGGGTTTGATTTGGTGTTTTACTGACAGATGAATTTTGGATTGGTTTGATCGGTTATGGTTATTTGGATGAATGGATTATGTCTTGGTTTATAACGGTTAGAAAGGTTTCACATTTTAATTAGGTGTTTCCAATCTGATCTAATGACAATGCATGCATTGTCACGGGACTGTGTTGGTGTTTTATTGGTACAGAACATGGGTTTGGATGAGCATTGGACCACTTATGGGATAGTTGGGTGTTTAGTGGTCGAGTTGGGTGTATTGTGTGTAGAGGTGTACAGTATGGCTGATTGACTGGTAATCGTCTTTGGTGGGGATGGAAAGCATGGTATATCTTCCTCTTTCTTGCCCACACGCACGTCTACCGGTGCCAGGTGTATTGTGTGCTTCAGCTGTACGGGGGCTTGTTAGGAGGGCTGAAGCTGCTGTGCGACATTTGGTTATTTCTAACAGCTCCAGTGTGTGTGTGTGTGTGTTCCTCTGTGTACCTCAGAGAATTAGTAGTTGGTAATTACCAACAGGTGGATTGTTTGAGCTGTGCTGCGTTTCATTCTGTCATCAGGAACAAACCTGTTCCACACACACAGACTGCTGCCCCTCGCCTCCCATAAGCCTCATTATGACTCTGACTTACAGTGTTTGCTTAATTTAGGTAATTAAAGTTGCTGATGCTGAATCTGGCTTTGACTTTATGCATTTTATTTGTTCTTAGACCTCCTCTGTTGTGGAAACATTGCACTGGCAAATGGGAATGCTTACAATTGTGTGCACGCTGGTTTTGCTGTTACCGTGGGGGCGAGTTTTCTGTCCTCACAATGAGAAGGATATCCTGACAAACACACCTTGTGGGAGAAAAAAATATAATATGTCTTATTTTATGCCAAAAGCTGCCATTAGTTGTTAATGGGTCGGATGGAAGGTGAAGAATAGTATGGAGGACAAACACAATTATTTTAGACAAAAGCACAGGTGAACAACAGGTGAGTACGAGTTAGATAAGAGCGAGTCACACTGACAGACAGGTGAATCATAAGTCCTCTGCCAAAATGTACCTTTATAAAAACTGCTTATGTAGAAGCATTTTAATGCATTATACGACTGACAAGAAGTCTGTTCCAAAAGACAGGAGGCACACTTATGCAGTCTTCTGACACTTTCAGACAGCATTGTATATGTCCTTTATGGAGAAGGTGATCCCAGAATGCATTGCACTAAGCTCTGTAAGCAGATGGCAGAGAAAGTCATTTTGATTTTGATAATATTAATACTTTCATTCTGCAAGGATGCATTATTTCGATTAAGAGCGTCAGAAAAGACATTTATAATGTTACATAATATTTCCATTCCAAATACAAATGCTGTTTTTATTTATCAAATAATACTGGAAAAATACTGTTTCACAGCTTCCACAAAGATATGAAGCAGCACAACTGGTCTCAACATTGATAATAATCAAAGTATTATCAGCATATTACAGCTCGGATTCTGGAAATGTTGGGACAGTTTTAAAAATTGGAATAAAATGAAAACTAAAGAACTTACAAATCACATGAGCCAATATTTCATTCACAACAGAACATAGAGAACATACATGTTTAAATGGAGACATTTTTACTTTTTACACCTTTATCCCCTATATGAGCTCATTTCAAATTTGATTTAACTAATTATTGTAAGTGAATTGACATCAGGTCTGTAATATGAATAGCCATAAAAATAATGTCTTAGAGAGGCAAAATCGCTCACAAGTAAAGATGGACAGAGGTTCCCCAATCTGTGAAAAAAAAGTGCATGAAAAGATTGGGTTAAAAAATAATAATAAAAAAAAAAAAAAGCTTTGCAAATCTCATCATCTACATGCATAACATCATCGAAAGATTCAGAGAAACTGTAGAAATCTCTGTGTGTAAGGGACTATGCTGAAGACTTTTGTTGGATGGTCGTGGTCTTCAGTTGCTCAGACAACACTGTTTCACTCATCTTATGATTCTGTCTTTGACATTACTAAATGGTCCCAGGAATACTTCCAGAAACCACTGTCAGGAAACACATTCACCCATACCATCTGCAGATGACAACAAAAATTAAGCCATATGTAAACATGGTCCAGAAGCGCCGCCATGTCCTGTGTGCCAAGATTAATTAAATGGACTGTTTTAAAGTGGAAAATTATTCTGTGGTCAAACAAGTCCAAATTTGACATTCCTGTTTGAAATCACAGAAGCTGTGTCCTCCAGGCTAAAGATGAGGAGATCCTCAGTGTGTTATCAGCGTTCAGTTTAAAAGCAGCATCTCTGATAGTATGGAGGTGTATATACGGTATGAGCAGCTTCATGTTTTGGATGGCACTATGAATGCTGAAAGGTATATAAAGGTTTTAGAGCTACTTATGCTCCCCTCCAGATGACGTGTATTTCAGGGAAGGTTTTGTGTATTTCAGCATGACATCAAATTTTAAAAGAGCTCATTTTGTGCATACAATGTAAACATTTCTCAGTTTAAACATGTTCCATTGCAATAAAAATATGATTATATATATATAT
>JAUMHR010000050.1:480039-500172 GCA_032361145.1 Enteromius fasciolatus
GCACTTGATGCAAAGTATTATATTTTTCGTTGCAAAGAAAAAACAAAAATGTGTTGGATAATAACCACAATTGTATACAAATGATTCAGTAGACATCCAAATCACAGAAGATGATCTGTTCAAAATGCCACAAACACACGCAATGTTCATTTGTAAATATATTGTTGGTCTTTTGGCAGAATTTTTCATAGGCCGGTATGAAACTAAGCAGTTGAAGAAGGATTGTAATGCACGTTCCCGCTCTTTTAGTTGATTCGTTAGTGCATGTTATTTTTGTTCAACATCTGAAGCGACGTTTCTTTTCGGCTGACGTCATCGATCCCTCTCATTTTGTAGCCACCTGCCGCGTAGAGACTCTTTCCCGAACAATTACAATAGAACATTGTTTTACTTCAAAAACGTTGCAATAACTGAAATGAAAAGTGAATGTTCGTGCAGATGCAGATACATTCAGAAACCATATTCGTTCAGCGGTTACACTTTGACTCGTATGTGAGCAAACCTCCTTGTCTCTGTCATTTGTGTGAAACAGAAACTAACACTACAAGTCTAGTCGAGTTCATTAGCCTTCTCATAATTATCCTCCAGGCTCTTTGGAGAGATTTCCTTTTTTTTACCGATCGGTTATGAAGTTCAGCTCTTGAGAGGCAAAGAGACTCTTGACTCGCTCAATTGAAATAAAAGAGGGAGAAAAAGGTCCTGGCCATTTTGTTGCTTTGAAACCTTAATCTATAAAAATTCAACTTTCCTTTATCCTTTAATACCAGATCAAAGAGCCGAGAGTGAGCCCGATTCAAACCCCGTCCATTATGGAGGAAACAGCAGAAAGACTTTGAGAGAGTGTGAAACGTCCTCACACAAAAGAAAAGGTTTGGAGGCTCAATTACTCACTTATTCACCGGCCTAATTTTATGCGCGCTTCATTTGCATGTCATTTTGAGGGCGAGGCAGGAATTCCGTCCTGGTAATTACCCCGCAAATACATTAACGACCCCGAGAGCCACGCATCCGTCTACATGCGTCTCTTCTGCTGGTCGTGGCATGGCGGGAAGCGGTCAGTATGCCGTGATCTTTTTGATGTTGTTTTTTTCTTTTTGGAATTGCTGCAATCAGTTGAAAGATTTGTGATATGTTAAAAAGACTCGCCTCCTGGTGTGCGCAACTTCAAATGCCTCGCTTTCAGACCTAACTCACCGTCTCCTGTACGGCCTCCATCTTTGAAGACCTGTGAAATGGGATGTTTCAGATCTGGACCAAGTCCAGGACTGTCGTTTCTCTGCCTTCGCATTTCAGACGGTTTTCTTGTGGAAATGTTTGTTTGCGCTTGTGTGGTGTGGACTCGTTTAATTATTTCATTTTAGTGCAAACGCCGATTTGGCGAAAAGCCGCGTATCGATTATGAAAGAAGGCAGGGTGATTAAAACAGCCGAATTGGTGTGTGAA
This sequence comes from Enteromius fasciolatus, assembly GCA_032361145.1. Classification (NCBI taxonomy): domain Eukaryota; kingdom Metazoa; phylum Chordata; class Actinopteri; order Cypriniformes; family Cyprinidae; genus Enteromius; species Enteromius fasciolatus. Next base: position 481,483 of record JAUMHR010000050.1, read on the forward strand.
AAACGAAAAAAATAAAAATAAACAGGAGAAAAGAGATGAGGAAGAAAAAAACAGCAGCTTTTCCTCAGGAGTCAGAGACCACCCTCGGCTCGCTCACTTGTAATCATCTCAGAATTTGCTCAGAAACACTTGCGAACTTGTGTGGGAGTTGTTTTTACTTCATTAAAAGCAGAGTCTAGAGCCCACAAGAACTCTCACGCTGCAGAAACGAATCCTCACCAAAAGAAAAAAAACAACCGGGAAAAATAACGCCACGTCCTGGAGTTCTTTTAGAAGTTGACAAAATCTGAATCCTGGGAGGACTCGCTGGCGAGGGAGACTCCTGATTGGTTATTTGTGTTTGGAGGAGGGACTTCAATTGGCGGTTCAGAGCTTTGTGTCTCATCTTTAAAGTCATCTCAATACTAGCAGAGAGAATCATGGGAAATGTGGGTGAGAGGCCCCTTGCCACTCTACAGAACAGGACATTCAACCTTGTTTGTTTAAATACATTGAATAATAATGTTTTGAATTAAAATTTGACCATTTGATTATACTGACATGTTATTTTATTGTATTTATTTATGTTAATATACCCAACAGTGGCAACGGTGCAAATTAACGGTTTTAGTTAAAATCTGAAAACTGAAGGCAGTCACTGATTTAAACAAGCAACTTGAAATCAGTGAGGTCATGTGACCTTAATAGCATGCTGCTCTCTAAAACAAGTTGGCCTGCTGCAGGATAAGTTAAAGGATATAGCGAGTATACAATTCTAAATATACAGCAGTGTATCTCTTTGATAGCAGGCTAAAGCTAAGTGCACTAATGGATTAGCAGCAAAGAAAACGAAAATATGAAGATGTCAATCTGCAAGAAAGAGCCACAGAAAGATAAAAACTGAAGACACAAACACAGGTATTTCTCAAAAACTCATGCAAATGTTATATGCTTATGTCATATCCTGGTGTTTAGGCACTAAATTATGTTTCCAGCATTGTATATAAGCAACATGGATTTGAATCCATGTTATCGATACCTAACCCTAACTCTAACCTAACCCTAACTGAATGGTTCTTATGAATGGATATGATGACTGTAAATGAGAGTGACTGAACTCTGGTATTAATGTATCTGCTTTCAAAAGAACAGACTAATGCATACTTTTTTTTTCTATTTTATTGTATTTTTCCTATTTGTTTGTAGGGTTAATTTTAAATGTAACAATTCACTTGATCAGTATTACCTGTAAACTGAATAGACGGAATAGTAAAATAAAGTTTTTGGAATGAAAAACCTGAAACCCATTTCTGCAGTTGAGATCCAGTGATCTAGCAAAGCTCACAACCAGTTTTCCTTTATTTCCTAGTTTTCGTAGCAACGTTGAACTTGCAAAGGACACGTAAACTCTAGCGTCATGTGAAACTTTCTGTACCTGATTAAATAGGTCAGGTCAAATGTGATCAGACTGGACATTTGATGACAACGACGATGATTTGTTGTTGACCTCTACATTGGTCAGCCTTTTCCTTGAGATGGTCATGGATGACTCAAGTGTTCGTGCCCAGAGGGACAACCAGTCAAAGTCACAGTGTTTGTACGGGTGGCAGGCCATCCATATGGGTCTTTATGAGGTTTATCTGCTCATGTGCTGTTAGAGCAATCCTGACATGACCAGACATGATGTTTTGCTGCACCTGACCAATGGGCATGTCCGATCCATGTTACATGTCTCATGATTACAGTGTATGACCCGCCTGACATCCGTAAGACCCTCGTAACCTCACAAACTGCCAGTGTAAGATCGTCCTGTCTTGTCGAAGTAAAGCCTGACCCGTGACACATGCCAGCTGAGGATGATGAGGAAATTTAATGTCCTGAGACATGAATATGGATTCAGAAAGTGTTTAGAGCAGATTAAAAAATTGCTTTCATTTTTATTTTCTTTGATCCATCTTAATCTGTCTGGAAAATTACTTCTCGGCATTCTTCTGTTGTGTTCCATCTGTGATGATATGCATTTTAATCTACTGTGAAATCTAATAAGAACAAAAGTTACGACATCTCAAGCCATCTTCTCGATCAGAGGTCACCGAATGCTTTGGGAAAATGAATCTTGTAAAATAATCACTTCTGATCTGCTGTACCTTCATTAAAGGATCGCTTAATCGTTTCTGCGAAAAAAACGGCAGCAGGTGGGCAACAAGATCATATTTAGCAATATAGTAATGTATTATATTTTGCATGAAAGAAATGTGTTTCAGGTTGTTTTTTTTGTAATATGTGCTATTAGCATTACTGTGATATGAAAACAGATAGTATTTATTTATCACGGCAATAATTGTTTGTGCATTTAAATTGAAATAAAAATCTTTAGTTTAAATAAAACACTGTGTTAATGTTTTCAGTGTAATAGAGTAAACTAGATTTTGTGGCTGTTAAGGTTTTAGTCTTTCTGTGAAACACTTTATTCTGATGTCTGCCTTGAGTGTGTTGGAGAATATCAGTATGAAACGCAGTCTTTGTAGTGTAAATAATAATTTAGATGATTAAATAGATTGCGATTACTATGCAAATAGATTCAAGAAGAAAGACCAATCAGGATTCAGTATGCAAATATCATGATATCATTATTACTGTTACATCTTTAGTGCTGAAATATGATCAGTCAAAATATGAGATTTTAATCTTACATACAGTATAATATCACATTTCTGAAAAAGTGTCTAAAAAAGGTAAACGCATTTCAGTAATGGCACTTTTAAGAGAAATGTGCTTAATTGTCATTGTGGCAAAATGTAAAAATCTATGCATGTTTTCAGGAGAATCACTCTGGAATGAATTTCTTATAATGAGTTCAGTTAATAAAACCACCGAAACTCCTCTGAAATGCAGAACTTTGACTGTTTGGTTCATTAGTTTTGGGTGATGGAGTTCTACAGTATGGTGAAGTATCAGAGGAGAGTAGATCAGTATAATAGCCCTGAGAATAACAGACTTTGAAAAGATGCTGTTAATTTGTATATTCTCTCTCGTCTCTGATGGGAAGACACCGAGGACTTCAGAATTCCTGTCAGAGTACGGAGCGTTCAAACCGCGATGCCAGGATCCACTTAAAGAGCCACTCACGCCTTTAATATGTAAATGAAAGGTATGCAGAGATCTGATGCTTTTATTAAAGAAATCTGCCCCGAGGCTCACGGCCGCCCCACTGCTGCGGAAATGCAGTTACACGCCGAAATAAACAGTTGTTAAAAAGGATCACATGAGTTTGTATCTGGGAAGATGAAAAGCTAATTGACATGAATAATTTATTGTGATGCGATATTTTATATAAATCAAACAGGAGAGAGAGTGAAAGCAAATATTTCACATATTATCAGGACCTCCGAATATTCATAAGAAATGATCTGGGTGTCGAGCTGCTGCTCTTTAATCTGCTGTCTGAAGGTCAATGAACTACATTCACCGGCTGACACACAGCGAACTTTCAAGAGCTATTAGAGATCCATAAATGATTCAAGCACAGAGCCGTAACACACCGCTGAATAAAATCGTCTCATTTACCTTCATAAAGGTCTGAGTGCTTCTATTATACCAACACACACACATTGATGGAGGTGAGGATAGACTGATTTAGTCGTCTACATCTTTAAAGACCAGAGAGATAAAATCACATCAGTGAGCAGCGGAGAAAATGATTAGTTTTATCAAATGCGATTTGACAAGATGTGAAGAAAGATAAAATAATCTCTATTCAGGTCTCATCCTGTTGTTGTCAGAGCCGCTTTATATCCGAGATCTGAAGTGAATTTTGCTGTTTCATAATTAATGGCATGAAGAGTTTCTGGGCTCTTGAGTGTTTCTGGAGCTCAATGGGTAAATTATGGCGTTGGCAATGCCAAGGTCATGGGTTTGATTCCCAGGGAATGGATGAACTGATTTAATGTATGGTTTGAATGTGCTGTGGATTAAAACATCTGCTAAATGCATAAAAAATAAATGCCATCATTTGGTTATCCTTGGAAAGAAAAGAAAATGTTTGATAGCGCATGCTCCTGAATCAACATCATCCACAAAATAAAGAATATTAATCTACTTGTTCAAATCAAGTTAGTCACTACTGATTTAGTCATTGTGGTGTAGAAAGCAGACTTCGTTGACATCATTGGCATCGCATTTTGGGATTTAGCCTACAAACCACCCATTTACAAAAGCTGTAGAGTTTGGATTGTCTTTACTTGTATTTTCTCTTTTTCTCATTTTATTCTTAAATAAGTGCCCCAGTATTCTGCAGTTTAGTGCTCATTGGAATCACTTCTGGGATCTGAACCTACAACCTTTATTACCAGTTAACCACTTTACTTATTTCCATTATTGAAACCAAGCTGAAATTTCCCACTATAGCTTGTAGAGCATGTAGAGTTCAGAATAATGCTCATGGGAATCACTCCTGGGATCTGAGTCTACAACCCTAAGGTTAACTTTAAACCACCAATTTCCTCTGAGAATCAAAGATGAAGTTTGCATTTGTATTACTGAAGGGAAATAGAGTTAGAACTTTCATCATAAGTGTTTTCTGTTATTCTTCAATAACTGAATACAGGTTCAGCCCTTGTATCCTGTGGTTTACTGCTCATGGAAATTGCTTCTGGGATTAGAACCTACAACCAGTTAACCAGTCAACCACTTTACTCATCACCACTGCTGAAGCCGAGCTGAAGTTTGCTATTGCATAATGAACAATATGTCGATTTTAGAATTTATTTAGAGTTTGGAATAGTGCTCATGGGAATCACTTTTGGGATTTTTGTTTGCAAGAAAACCCTTTAAAAGTGGATTGAGTCACCATGCACATGTCTAGACTTCAGAGCTTTAGGCTCATGTCAGGTGGAAATGACATGTCCAAATGACCCATTAGGAGTGTCCATATCAGATGAAGGAGTCCATTCTTCTCCAGGAGCGATGGCTTGGACAAAGGCGTCTCTTATAATGCTGAACTTTTGACGGCTCTGTTTCGTTTCTCCAGATGCTTTGGTGGCTGCATTGCAGTGGGTGAATTCCTCACATTTCTGCATGTTTTCTGCACTGATGTTCCTCTGTAAGTGTGTCTTTGTTCAAGCCCTCCTATGGAGTGCCCTCCTCAACCCCAGACCCTTGCCCTGCAATGCTTCTAAAACTATTCACCTCCATCCCCCTCGTGAATGACGAATCTTTGCTCTTTTGATGGATGAGGGTCTCCTCTTCACCCACGTTGTGGTTTGGAAAGCCGGGATGTGATATGTGTGATGTCATTTTGCATCACATCTCTGTTGTAGATGCTCAGAGAATGTGTCATCCAGACTGGCTGCTTATGTAGGCGACCGCTGTGTTGAACTCTGATGGAGTCCTGCGTGAAATCGGGATCGTTTACAAACGTAGGACATGCTTGTTGACGTGGGCATTTGGGGAATCCTTGCAATTCACCATGACGTGATTCGAGAAATCTCAGGCCACCAGAAACTGACCAACTCCAGCCCGTGGAGACGTGGAGAATCTCACTGGACTTGGAAATGGATTCTTATTTAAACGTCTGCAGTCTCTGGACTGGAACACCATTAGAGAATGGAGAACATTAACACTCACATAATTAATTCTTCTTTCTTTTTTTTCAGAATACATTTTAATTCTGAGTGACTATCAAATTATTCAAGTGTAGGATATTTTAGGAAAGACAGTGGTCATGGTTTTGAGCTGAGTTTCAGTGGTGCGGCCCACTCACTTTCCAGCTCTTAAGTTATTTGTTATTCAAATAGATAAAGCTAAAGATTCACACTCTTTTGCATGCAGTTGAATCTTTAGCTACACAAATAACAAAGCATCATTACAGTATCAATACAACTCGTTTAAAAGAAAATTGAGAGGGATATTATGAGTAAAAACCAATCAAATCTGCATTTAACCCATCCAAGTGCACACACACAGTGAGAAGTGAACAACCACCGTGAACAGAGGGCAGCCATTGCTGTGGTGCCCGGGGAGCAGTGTCTTGCTCAAGGGTCTCAACACAGTCATGATATTGAAGGTGGAGGTGGTTATTCACTCCCCCCACCCAGAATCCCTGCCGGACCTGGGACTCAAACCCACAACCTTTGGGTTACAAGTCCAACTCCCTATCCATTAGGCCATAACACCTTTGATATTTGGTCTAATTTACGTTTACTGTATGTTGCTGTTTGAAAAAGAGCTGTATGAAGATTCTTTGCAAATTCTCCTTTTGCGTTTCACGGAAAAATAACATTTGTTTTTGAAGAGAGCAAGAAAATATTAAGCCAACGTTCTGTTGCACGTTTCAAGACTCCTCAGTTCAATGCTTTTGGCTGTGTTGCAAGTTTTGCAATCGTTTATTATGGGCTTTCTTTTCCGTTTATCCGAATCATTTATAAAATGTTTTCTTGTGACTCCGTTTTAATTTTCCTGTGTCTGGCTGCATAGCATTCCATTAACGTGCGGTAATTCGTAAATATGAACGTGTGTCTGGTGACGAGGTTCTCAGCTAAACAGAAGTGATCGTGTGTGACAGGAAGGAGCCTCAGTCATTCACCCGGCCCTTATCCCATCAAATGCTTTTCACATCAAGACAATATTGGAGCCGAGTGCTGCGAGCGCGCCGAGGTCTGTGAGCTAATGCAGGGTGAAGCCATGCCATCTCCCCCCCTGAGCTCTTTGTGTCCTGTGCCTACCGTGGCACTGTATGGGTCCCGTATGGGCTTTTACAGATGCATGCCCCATCCTCAGAGAAGGCCTCTGTTTACCACATACAGTGGTGCATGGCATTAGCAATGCTAGGTCATGGGTTCGATTCCCGGGGAATGCATGTGTACCTCAAATGCAAGCGTCTGCCAAATGTATGTATGTAAAAATTTTGATTGCTCAGAGATTTGTCAAGGCTCCAGAGATCTTATTTAGACAAGTTCATGCAAATATTGTTGTGCTTTAGCTACTGTAACTATGGTCACACGTTCCATTGAATTCCATTGAACTCTGTTGGTAATGATGGAACTTGTGACCATAGTTGCTTTTGGAAAGCATATCCCAGATCATTTGTTCCTGCAATAATTTGAAATGTTCGAGTTTATCTTATGGTCTGATCTGAACATATCATAGAACAGATTGAGACGTTGTTGCAGCCTTTTCTAAAACGGGCGAAACACATACAAATTTTTGGGATCACTTTCTTGGGAGACACATCTGAAAAGGATTCCCTGTTTGATTTCATTTTTGCTCTCTATGAGAAACAACTGCAATATTAATAAGGTCTCATTTGTAATTTTGCTTTCCTGTGGGTTCAAACCTACAAAAGAACCAAAGGCAGAACGACATCCTTGCTGCTTACAACACAAAAAGAGCAAAAGCTAATTGCATGTGTCTGTCTAAAGCCATTTTGTTCAATGCTTGAGTGCATTTAGCATTAACTAACACCAGTGTGTGTGTGTGTGTGTGTAAGCTCTAAAGGTTAGAGTATGTGAAGGGTTTGTGTGTAATTACCTGAAGTACAAAGGCTCTTCCCAGAGGCCCAGCGAATGGAAGTGTCTACTGTCAAACACCCTCATAGAAAGCAGCTCCATATCATTAATCTAAATGAAACTCTCCTGCAGACCTCAGCTGAACAGGTTTGTAAACAATTAAGTTAAAACTAAATAGACCTGTCAAGGTTGAACAGGGTTCAAGGCATGTCAAGAAAGCCTGGAGAGCGAGAGAGACACTTTTTGCCTCCATGAAGGTTTCTTTTTTTTCCTTTAAGTCCTTTTGACTCATTTTGGTTTGCTAGATTGGCTGTTTTCTTAGTTCCTCCCGAAACTGTGGAATATGGAATTTATTAAATAATTGGGAAATATCAAGGCTTTTGCAATCTGCCTACTGCGGAAATTACTCAAAGCATCAATGCAAGCAGGACACTCGACCGTTGCGGTCATTGTTTTGGTCAGGTCTCGTGCATGTTTGTGTTTAACGACGTGGTTGTGTTTAAGTGCGACTACAGCTGCGTCGTCTCAACACGACACCTGTTTACAGGAGCCGCTCAACAGCAGACGGATGCAGTTAATGCTCTCTGCTTTTGTGTGCAAATGAGTTGTTTTGTTTGTCTTTGGTTAAGTTTGATTTGCTGTGTCTGTGTGCTGATGTTGAGTTGAGTAACCGCGTGTTCTCTGCTCTCAAGAGAAGCTTTTCCCAACGCCGCCAGCTGGTTTTCATGTTCCCAAACCTACAGCAGACCGGATAAACTGACAGTGCTACTGTGAGTTAGATACTTAGAAACCTCAGTGAACAATCCACGCTGGAGTTTGCATGAAGAATGATCAGAAATGCACTTGAATGTGAGCGTGTCCAGCAATGCAAGCTTAATTTTGTGCATCACTTTATTATAAAATGTATCCGAATGTAATTCATAGGATGTTTTGTTTTCATTTGGGTTGCTATTTGTAATTCACGTGTTCGCGCTTCCTCATAGTACGATAGTAGACGAGTTTGGGGTGCTGTCCGGGGACGAGCCGGGAGATCGGAGGACTCCGAGCCCTAGTGATTTGAACCCTAGCGAGGGCAGAGCTCGGCATCCGGCTCGGCTTCCCCACGAAGAGACGGGTGAACAAAAGACGAGATGTGGAAGGGAAGGAAATGGGTTTATTTATAGTGAGTATGATAGATCTGATTGTACAGATGAAATGAGGTGATTGATTAGCTAATGCGGCGCCAGCTGTGGTTGATTCATACACGGTCCTCCCGAAATAAGTTCTGCAACATCACATAGTTGTTTAGTAGCATTCACCAAACATCTTCTAATTAGATGGAGCCTTGTTTCTTCTTGCAGTGCTGTATTTTGCTTTCAGTGTGAGCAGAAAATTCACCGGAAAAAGATGTGTCAAATGAGTCAAATTGAACAAGATGTGAGGATAAAAAAAGAACCTTGTAGGGGAATAAAAACCTTTTATTTGAGAAATCACAAATACTTCAGATGACCCTTGTTGAAACGTCATCTCAGTACGTCTGCTCTTGTAGTGCTCACGATAACTGTAACTTTCCTCAATAAAACCCAGATTTCCCTTCTGAAAGCCGGTAAATGACATATATTTAAAGCATACCTCCTGGCTACCGTATGCCCTGAAATGTCTTTAATAAGGATGAAAGAGCTACTAGTAAAGCTCTGCTTTTAAATTAGAAATGACCCACTGCAGAACTGCCTTCATGGAGGTTAGTATTAAACACCACACATTCATCTTTTCTGATGTCTGCAGTTAAAATCCTGATTATAGCAGTTTCAGAAAGGTCTACTCCCAGTAAAACTCTACACATGTTCTGTATATCAGATATTCAGGTCCACGGTGTCTTGATTCAATCAGAGCTCTAGAACAATCATCTCATTCAGAATGGAATATTGGTGTTCTTCTCTGCATATCTTAACGGATATATGAAGCACATATGAAGTGCAGTATGTTATGAAATCTGTTTTGGTAGTACATATCAGTGTTGCACATGATTTCACTACATTGCAAGTTTCATTTAGCATTTTCGTAATAACATGCGTTTCAGTGTAGTCAAAGAATGTGGATAAAAAATTGCAACATGCATCGGAAGGTCAAGCATCTTATTTTGTTATATACAGTATTCAAATGTAGTAATCCATCAAGGTATTGCATGCACTTCATACAGAGAATGTAAATGCATTGCTTTTTTTTTTTTTTTCTCGAGACATAATATTAAACTTATAATGCCTACAAGTGAGAGTAAAAACAATGCAAGTATGACGTGTGGCACATTTATTTTATTTTATTATTTTATTTTATACTGCAAAATAATTTATTGAAAGATTGTTGTCCAGTTGTTTGTTTTGGACTTAATAATGACCAATGATAACTTAATAACCGGTCCAGCTATGTTTTCTTCACTGTTATGTGCATCAGGTTAAACAAGTGCAAAAGGATGATGATTATCTCAGTGCGGTGTGTTGAATACGTCTGTGTGTGATTTAGGTGTTAACCGTATTAAAGCAGTCTGAAAGTGTGTGGTTAAGCTGAGTGTTGCCAGGTGTGTGTGTGCGTGTGTGTAATGCACTCAGAAAGCCACTGCAACTACTGTCAATCTGACCACAAACCTCAAAAACCTTCAGAGGCACCTTCATTAGGGCAAGCTTTCAAGTTGGTTTGAAAAAAAAAGTTGGTTTGAAAAAAAAAGAAAGAAAAGAAAAGCTTTGAAGTTTTAAATTTGTCTAGTGTATCCTATTAATATATTAACAGTGACTGCATTATCTGGAGTGCTTCATCTAGAGTACAACAAATGTTTTTGAGATGATATATATAAACATGACTGCGATTTTAACGGTAAAACCCTGTTAGATGGTTGATGATAAATTCCTGTAAAATGTACAGGAAAAAAACATTAAATGATCAGAATTCCCTGCATTGCATTTCAAATTTGGTTTAAATTTGATGGGTTTTTTTTAAAATAACTCTTTCTTCTTTGTTTTTCTTATCAGTTCTGTTTATTAGGGTTGTGTATTACATGTTATGTTGTTAAATGAATGTTTATTGCATATGTTGCATATACGTTTGTATATTAATATTATATCAGTTAATGAAATTACGGTATGTTACTGTAAATTTAACCTAAACAGTAAATGTTGTTACTGTATTTTTTACAGTCGAATTCCGGCATCCACAGCTGCTGTTGTTTTTTACAGTGTTTTTCACAGTGTAGATAGATAGATATGATGTCTGTGATGATAAATGTGTGCTGTGAGCGCAGGAGTTTCTACAGAACGCCCCTAATCAGGATGGTTTTCAAAGAGAGAGGAATGTCTTTGTTTCTGAGTGAAGTGTGGGGTTCTCTGTGCGCAGGATGTCCCTGAGACTATTCTTGGCAGCGCTGGGCTGAAGTAGGGGGGTTTCATCTGGTTTAACTCAGGCATCTGCACGGGTTCGGGAGTCTCTTTTGTTCTGGAGTTTTGATTGAAAGTCAGAAAGTGCAGGAAACGCAGATACTCCTGGATGGGACGAGGCTGGTGCAGACTCATGGATCGAACCACATGAAAGCTCTGGAGATGAGGGAGATCTGGGGGCTGCTAAAGAGAAGCTCATGGCTTCAGTCTTCATGTCGCCGGCCGCAGGATGTCTTTTATTAATGGCACTCATCGTCGCATTCAGACCCAGTTTTGTGTGTACTTAAATTGTCTGTCTTTAGCTACATCGGTTTTTGATGAGAAAAAACATAAAATCCCTTAAACATTATAACTCAAGCTTTTTTTTTTCTTTGAGAAACTATTTTAATGCTAAGTGCACACACTTATTACTTCACTAGCGTGGAGAAGTTGAGTTGCTTTGTGAAGTTATCACTGCGAGCCGCGTATTTGTGGACCTTAACCTTGTATAGAGTTAAATTGGGTTAAAGCGCCATCAGATCTATTTTCAGAGGTTATTCATCAGCGGGAGGAAGTGTCTCGTTTCTCTTTAAATGTCTGGCTGATCACAACTCCGTCTGAAACATCTCATGGTTGAAGTGTTGAAGATATTAGTCATTATTAAGGCTAACCTGATCTGTGATTAATGCACTTAATTGTTTAGAAATGAAACATACATGAAAACAGCTTTAAAATACAGTGGTTCTTGTGTTTCTATGATATATCTGAGTTCTGTCAGCACCCCACACAGCTGATGCTCTGAAACAAAACAGACCTAACGCAGTTCGTTAGTAATTCCACATTAGTACATTGCTAATGCAATGACCTTATACTTTTTTCATGTCACACTGGTAAACTGTTAAAAAAAAAAAAAAAAACATTACAGTAAAACATTGGTTAATGGTTAAGCGCAACCATAATGTCACACTAATGTTAAATTAATGCATGTGAAGTTTTCTGTAAATAAATTTGTTGATATTTATAGCTTTGATTGTTTTGTGATACACTGACAGTGTGTAGTCTTTGTTCGTATGACTTTGTACATTTTTTGCTATTAGTATTACCCATGTTCTATGAACTTCAATGTGTGCTTTATGCAAACCTGTTTTATAATTAAAGTAGTTATCAATTTCTGATTTTAAGAGCTCTATTTACTCTAAATTTACTCATTATTGAAAGGAGACGAATTGCCTTCTTGGCTGTAAAACAGGTTTTACTCAAGAAACATTACAAAAACAAAAGCTAGAATTTGTTTTTTTTGTTTTTTTTTAGCAAATATTAATTTAAAATATTGTTATTGCATATGTAATTATTATTTTTTTTGCTTTCTTTGTTTGTAAAATTAAATGCGCATTGCATATCTATATATATATATTTTTTTTTTTTATTTTTTTTTTCTATTTTAATTTATTAATTTTTTATAACCATGAATTTCTGGCAACCACGGCTGAGCTTTTTGCATTCTGGAATTCTTTTCTCTGCAAAGTATAGATGCTGTGACGTTTTGACAGATACTTTGGCAAAATTTAGCCAAAGCAAGTCATACCTTTCCCAGCAGAAGACTTTGGAGCGAAGCCTGCACGTTTGAACATGAAACACACTCGAACCTCCTCTGCTCTCTGCTTTGGAAACCATCCTGATTTAACTGTAATGGTTTTCTTTAAAAGCGTGTTTTTGTGAGACTTCCTGCCACCGGGTCCAGATTGACTCATCTCTCGCCCAGCAAAGCCACTGTCACTTCATATTCATCCTTCCGTAATATTGGAATAACAAACAGCAAACGCACGGCACAAAGACACTCTAATGAAAATGCTATAATTGACTCTGTTGTGGGACTTTATCATTAGTTGGGGCTTGATTTGGAGGCATAATCTGCTTTTGCTGGTGGCAGCCTCTGTGCTAGCGGGTGAACGTGCTAATAAAGTAGCAAGCGCTAATGCTCAGCTAATGCACTTGTAATGGTCGTGTTTGAAAGCTGGAAGCTTTATCATTGTGTTGCACAAGAGCCAACAAATCTAAAACCTTTAACAAGAAATAATTAGGATCTATTTAAACTATGCGACGCTGACCGTATTCTTAAGACGCGGCTAAGCTTGTTAACCACTGCGGATACAATTAAAGGCTTTAAGCCTGCTAAACTTAACCAAGAATTGTATTACCTGAAAACTGATTATCGTTGGCAGGATTGCGCTGGTTTGTTGCCCGCAAAGCTGAAAAGTTTCCATCCAGTGCTGACATTAACAAATGCTGCTGCATTATATAACGTTTAACAGATCGTTAGTCAATGCACACTCAAATAGATAGAAATGTCAAGAAACTTGATGCATATATTTTCATATGTATTCATATCTGCATGGGCTAGTGATCTGTTAAGCATTAGGCGGCATAATATTTGTTAATGGCTTATTAATGAAAGTTATTATGAAGTGTTACGCAAATTCTTTGCATAATGGCACACATTTAAAAAATCTAATTATGAAACCGATCGTTATAACTCTGAATTCTGATTGGTCGTTCGAAGGCGCTGTGAAATTCTGATAAACACAAACATGCTGTATCGATGCACCATTACATTAATGAAGTGTATTAATTGGTGAACACGTTGTTAATTACATATAGATGTAATGTATTAGACATTGGTGGGCTTGATTATATTAGCTTTACTTTCAGTCCGTGCATTACTCTGATTTGAGCACGTATTGCATTATTTTGGCATGTTTCGGATGACTTTAAGACTGGTTTGCAGACTGCGTTTCCTCGTCCCGTGCAGACAGAGATCGAGCTAAAATTAGTCCAGTCTGCGTATTGTAACGTGTTCCGCCGCACTCTTTAATTTCTTCAGAGTTTAACATTAAAAATCAGGTCAACCTTTAAGATTTATGCGCAGAAGAAATTAATGGTATGCTATTTTTATGCTGAAGATCGACTGTTAATTTGATATGACCTCAGTCAAAGGCGCCGAAACAACAAACTCTCCTACTTCCAAAGACAAACGCAGGGTCCCCAGCGCCGTCGCGCAAATGAGCCCATCTGAGGGCCCGGCTCTTATCAGCACGCTCACAACACACACACACACACACACACGGCCAAAGCAAAGGCCTTTATGAAAGCAACACTACTACTCCTGTGACAAGACACACAGAGCTGATTAAAGGAGCATTTCACGCAAACTCATAGCATTATTTACTCTCCTTATGTCGTTCCAAACCTGTATGCTGCAGTTTATACATCAAAACACATTCCTGTAGCTCGATAAAAATCCATAGTTTATGGCTAATCATAGGTTTGATGCCCAAGAATTACATAGTCGATTATGTGTAAACCTTTAAAACAATATTAGTTGCGTTAGATGAAATCTTATTCATGGAAGTATGTTTGTCTTAACAAGTGGGTGAACAGTGTTTTCAGAAACACTTTAAAGCTAAAATAAAAAAATGCATTAATAAAAATACAATTAATACTAATTAATACTAAATATTTTAAACATTTCTTGTAATGCACCGTGTATGCTTATAGGCATTGTATGATCTGTACCCACTGATATAATACTTTTTAGTTACACTTTATTTTATAGTGTCCTTGTTACAGCATAATTCTATATTTAAGTACTGATTAGCTTCATGCACTTTCTATAGAGTAAGGATTAGGTTTTGGTTCAGGGTTACTTGTGTGCAATTATGCATTATTCAATGTTATTATAATAGTAAGACATGCAACTTGTAAGAAAGACTAAAATAAAGTGTTTCATACTTTTTGTTACAACTTTAGTGCATATATAATACAAGTATAATGCACTAAACACATGACAGACCACCAATTTCAGATCTACAAAAAGTCATCTACAGTATAATGCATTGCAGTGTAAATTATCATACATATAATGCTAATATTATTGAACATTAGTCAATGTGTAATATCAACATTAAGTAACAATAAGCTATATATTTGTAACAGTGTTTATTAACGTTTAGACAGTAGAAATACAAATTCAGGTCCATTAAATAATATTAACAGTTTTAATTTAATTTTGAATTTAATAATGCATCAGTAAATTTTAAAATGAAGTGTGCTCTAGTTTTAAAGTGCTCTAGAAGTATTAATATTATTATTATTATTTTGGCTCAGATTTATGTTAACGTACAGGTACTTGGTTCTTAATCTTGAGCTGTACTTTAAGCTCTTCCCTGTTGTTAATTTTTAATAAATGTAACTATTGGCTGTAAATCAGTGACGCGTCTCTAAACAAAAGGCCTTTTTCTCCTTTATTGCTCTGTTTCTGCTCTTTTTTTTGCTCTGTTTGCGTTCAAACGGGCTGCACACTTTTGAATGGACTCCTTCAACACATCAAAACACCTCCATCTGAAGCCTGAGCTCCCTGAGGAAGTCTCTCTCTCTCTCTCTTTCCCATAATTCCTCATCGTTTGATGTAGGTCACCTCAGTCCTGCTCTGCTCCTCTCCTTCCTGACTGAACAGGTTGACCTTTGCCCTTTCTCTGTTGACCCGCCGCTGTTCATCTGAAGAGGTTTCTAGCGCGGTCTGCTGTCACGGCTGTAATTAGCTCAGATTTATGAGCGTTGAGTAGCACTATTTAGCCGTATCTCTCGCTCTTAATCACCAAACATTTGTCCAGCATATTCTTCTGCATGTCATATATTGATACATATTTAATGAAAGCTGTGTCTTCTCATTACTGTCACACGTGACATTTCTTTTAGAAAGAGAGCGGAAAGACTGGAAATGCGCTGCAGAAGTAGAACAATCTTTTTCTAAATCTTTTTCTGTGTTTTCATATTTATACTACTGTATGTTATTCTTTCCTGAATCCATATATGTTGCATGAACTCAAACATAATACCACACGCCAAAGTTGGTAACACTTTACAATACAGTGTGATTAGTTAACATTTATTAATGTATTGACTAACATGAACAAACAATAAACAATACATTTATTACATCATTTATTCATCCTTGTTAATATTGGTTAATAATTAGTTCATGTCAGCTCACAGTGCATTAAGTAATTAAACAAACACAACTTGTGATATTAATAATGCATTAGTAAGTGCTGAAATTACCATTAACTAAGATTATAATAAGATTAATAAATATTGTTTATTAGGAGCATTTAAAAGCAAGAAAAAAAAGACAGAAAAGAAAATACATTTTTACATAAAGAAAAAAAATAAAGTTCACGTAGATTACGTATTTATGCGTATGTGTTTCATTGTTTTTACATGAATGAATGAATACATAAATTAATTCTATAAACCCTTTCCCCCATAATGTTTGCCATTAGTTTCTTATGAAAATGGTTACCTTGTCATCATCATGTAAACATTTTTGAATTTTTTGTAGCTATTCTTTTACCCTAATTGTAAAACACTCAGAATCACTGAAGTCACGCATTTTTTTGGTGCCTAAATTTGCATAAATAAAAACACGCAACCTATTACTTTTACTATGTTATATTAACAAATATTATTTGGGCATTTATATATATATATATAACACTATATGATAACAATTGTAATGTTACTACTAACTGAAAATCAAATATTTCTTCTGCTAATAATATTTCTAATTCTTTCTTGGGGTGAAAGTGACATTGACGTGACAGGTTTGTGACATTCCCCATCAGTTGAGTCCAAACAAGCTCTCTCTCCACAACAAAGCAGAATGTTTACGGTAAATAAGCGCTGAACGTTAAATGCGCAGAGGTAATCACTGCAGCTCTGTTCTCCTGTTTGCTGAAGATTCGTTACTGGAGGCCACCTAATTATTCACAATAATGCTTAATTAATATGCACAAAAGACGTGTGCTCCACAAAAAATGTTGTTGATGATTTTTAATTTTCCAAATGATCTTCATCAGTGCGCTGTTAATTATTTGACCGTTTTAGGAACCGGCAGGCCTTTCACTGCTCAACGGCAAAAAGAAAAGGACAGAATTGATTATTAATGCACGACAATAAACCAGACAAATCAAGCACGTTACCTTATCTGTGGCACAGCTATTGTTGTAAAATTGTTTGTCTGAAAACATTTAGTTGCCAGATTTCTTTAGACAAATGAAGCGGCTGATTCTACAGTGACACGCGCTCATTAATATTTGAGTGATAATTCTGATTGGGTGAATCTGAGCCCTAAATAACTCTGGCGTTTCTGTCCGAGTCCCCCGCTGCGGTGTTTAATCAGACGGCTGTGGCTTTAAAGCTCACCTCGCTCTGAATCTTGGCTTCCTAAAGTCTTTAAGTGTGTTCTGAAAGCTGGAGCTGACCGGCACAGATGAAGACGACTTGAGAAGATTTTCCTCCACCTTCCTGTTCACTCTTATAAAGCTGATCCTATTGAGTTTCCAGAAGCCTCGGTCCTGAGCGCAGCAGAAACAGAGCAAAACACATCAATACTAAACACTGCAGAAACACTGCAACAAACAACTCATAACGTGTTAAACTAAATATTAAACTCAAAAAGTGTTTAAAATTTAAACAGAATATGATTTGTCTGATGTTAATGTGTCAAACTTGTTTTCTTGGCCATAAGAGTCATTGTACCTTAAATCAGTCGCATTGGATTTCTATAGTTTTCAGAAATACTCCAGAGATTAACTCAGATTTGAAATGTTTCTATAAATTCAACAAAAAAATATGTTTAATGTACTGAAACTGAATTTGTTTTTCATTAATATGAATGAGATATATGAAGAATTTGTAAACTTTACAATAGCAGGAAGTGACATCACTTATATATACAGTACAGCTCATATTGTTGATGAGTACTGTGTAATTCAGAGGGTCTCTCCTGTATCTCGGAGGCAGATGTTCTCTGGTGTTGGAGGTTATGAGTCTCGCTCTGCTGAAGAACACAGGCCTGTAGATGCCGTCTCTGCCAGGAGCTCGCTGGCCTCTGATTGGCCGCTGGCTGGAGTTTGGCTCCAGCAGTAATTTGCCTTGCAGGGATCACCACACTTTGATTAAAAAACTCCGCTTCTGCTTTAATCCGTCCGGGCAAGCTGCTGAAATCTAGGTACGCAGAGAAACTCTGGAGAAAACCACGACCTGCAGACTGTTGTTTTCCTCCTCGCTAAAGTCTGTGAAACCCAAAACAGTGTCTCGTTCTTTGAGAATGACCAAAGGCTCCTTTCAGATCTGAATACCATACCATCCCCAAAAAACAGAACAAGAGATGACAAAACTCGGCCACAAAGAGCATGTCCTCTTATACACGGATGTGTATTATCAAATACGTATCAAATACTTGATCGATACGAAGTCATGCAATTGACAGATGCATGTTGCTTTTTCAGAATCACACAACATTTCTACACCATCACATCAACTGACAAATATGATTTTACAAATCTACAGTTTTTACAAAAATGCAAAAACACTATTTTTTTCTCACAATTTTAAGTTTCTCTCTCAAAATGATCCCTTTTTCCAGAATGGC
The DNA here is from genome assembly GCA_032361145.1 of Enteromius fasciolatus. Classification (NCBI taxonomy): domain Eukaryota; kingdom Metazoa; phylum Chordata; class Actinopteri; order Cypriniformes; family Cyprinidae; genus Enteromius; species Enteromius fasciolatus. Next base: position 499,842 of record JAUMHR010000050.1, read on the forward strand.
AATATATAAATTATTGCAAATGATGTTAAATTAACCTGCGTTTATGAGGGAAAAAACAAAAAAAATCTTATAATATGAGCATTCCAGGATCAAAGTCAAAATTTTAATTAGATTGTTTGGAATAAAAATAGCTTTTATATCTCACAATTATTCTCAAAACGCTGGCTTTTTTCTCAGTTACCCTGCTTTTTTTTTTTTTGGAAAAAAGCCTGCTTTTCATATCTACATACTGTATATATGAGCCTGATCTCATGGCAATCCGTACGTATTTTAGGAGGTGGCTAATTTCGAACAAATTGGAACAACCTCGCTCATACGAATTCATACAATA
>JAUMHR010000050.1:518231-538199 GCA_032361145.1 Enteromius fasciolatus
CTCTCTCTCTCTCTCTCTATATATATATATATATATATATATATATATATATAAAATACTATTAATTATCAGTTGATATTATTTTATTATTAAAATGTTTTGTTTATATTTGTGTGTGTGGGTGAAATATTATTCACATAATATAATAATATTAATATATTATGAAAAATTTTGTCTTTGTGTGTGTGTGTGTATGATATTATTTGTGTAGATATTAACTGAAATTAAGTTGTATTGTAACTAATTCACATCACTGGTTGATTAATCACAGTAAGTTATGACAACTGATTTGTATCAGGTTTTCTGAAATGCTATGTTTAAATATGCAAATGAGGCATAATTTAATTAAAAATGCACTAATTTGCATACATTTTCAGAACAGAAATGTGAAGACTGGATAAAGCCAGGTTCTTAAATCCTGAATTTTTGAGGTTTTAAATGAGGGTTTTTTTAGGCAGGAAAAATAAAATGTATAAATCTGTGTGAATGACACATGAACCAACTCTGAGTAAAAGACTTCGGAATACAGAGAGGAGTAAAACTGTAAAGTTCGGTGTGTGTAAAAGTAAAAAAAAAAATCTCTTAAAATATATGAATTGATAAATAAGAGAAAGTACACCTAAATGTGTATTTTGGATCTGAATAAAGTAGACCAATGCATGAAGAAACACTGACTCTGCCGGTTGAGTCTGGTACAATAATAACAATGGCTTTCAAAAGCAATGCTAAATGGCAGTAACTGCTCATTTTTATCTTTAGAGATCACAAAAAACAGAAGCAGAAGTGAATGCCGGCTGTGATAGAGGAGGCATCTTCCAGCGTGAGATCCTCAGGACAGAAGCAATCAGGACATTAAAGCATCCGATCTGTGATTATTGTTCTGTTGGTACGTGAGGGAATCCCTCCGAACACCTTTCCCTTCTCTCCCAGCTCGTGTCTGTTTGGAGCAATCTCTGGCATGATTTTTGATGTCTTTCAGTCGGACACTTCTAGGGAATATTTTCCTCTCCTCTATCCCAGAGCAATCGGAATAATTTCGAAGCGCATATTTTAATTCTCCATCTATCTTTGATGTCTTATTTGTGTGAATATTCCTCTTTCTGTCAGGTCCTGGTAGCACGTCACGTGTGCTTTTTCCGAGCATCAAAGTAAAATCCCACATGCATGAATTCAAGCAAACATAAAACACAAAAGTAACAGAAAGACGAATAAACCAAGAGAGAGTCGCACTCCAAAGTCAACTTAAAGCAGCGTCTCTGTTGTGCGTCTCTCCGATGATCTCCTCGGCTAATTAGCGCAAAACTTTCTGTTTCTCTAACGAACGCTGGGATTGAGATTATTCACCTTCTGTCAATCGAGAAAAAAACCAACTCCAGAGCTGCCATATCATTACAGCAAACGTAACCTGCGCAATTAAAAGAGTGAAAAATGACCAAGTGAGTGGTAAGCAGAAAGTAACACCACTAATTATTGACTGTCCGCTTGCGGCCTGCAAAAGCCTTCATTAGGACGCCTGAGTCTCTAATTTGTTTTGCTGTGACATTCATCATATACTGTCGGTAACCTTTAATTCATCTATTGTTAGCACTTTTGTGTGCTGAAGTAAGGGCTCGTACAGTGTTTGTGAGTTTGGGCTGAAGGAGTGCGGCTGTAAATTGGCGTGAAGTTTCTTGTGTGTGAGCTACGTTTGGACTGATGAGACTCTCGCTTAATTTCTCAGCAGAGGTGAAAAAAACTCAAGACAGAATGCAGAGACAAAGACTAATGTGAAGCACTGTCTCTGTGTGAGCTGGATCCAGGTGAACCAGACCCAAACCTGCTTCTGGATCAGTTACTGCTGTAGGGATCGATCCGGTCACAAGCAGAATAAAACAGATCGTTCACCTAAAAACAACAGTTCTGCTGTCAACAGAGATGCTAAGCAGGATTGTTCACCCTGCTGCTATTTCTATGTCTTTTAAATGATATTATGTTATATGATACTATTATGTATAACTCAAACAGTAATGGTGCTCGCAACACCAAGGTCCTGGGTTCAATTCTCAGGGAATGCATAAGAAAAAAACTTTGAATCACTGTTATTTATATCACTGAGATAATATTATATTTAAATATTTTTATTGATTTAAATAAATTTATAATTTTCAGTTTTTATGTTCATTTTGGTTAATTTGATTTTGTTGTGTGTTTTTGTCAATTTTATAATTTTTTTGTATGTTTGATTTTTAGTTTTTTTTATTTGATTATTTTATGGATGTCTATATAGCTTTTTTTTAATTCATTACCATTTTATTTTAATTTTAAAGTAAATTAAAAATAATAAATGTTGCCTGGAGAAAGATAAATGTTGGCAATTTGTTGAGAAAAAAAGAGGCAAAATAAATAAATAAATTAATATATAAATATTATTAATTAAATAAATACATAAATATTATTTATTCATTTATTTATTAAAATAAATAGAAATACATGATTTATTTTTAAATAGCGTTTTGTTTATTGGTTTAAGTTTTATTTCAATTCCCCTTGTTCATACTGCTCATTTTCTAACAGTACAATAAAAAGCTGATTACTTTGCCATGATCCAAAAGTGTTCAAAAAGTTTCCTAAAAGTATATGCCATATGTTAGCATGGCAATTTGTGTAAGGAACAGCTCATTATTCATATGTTCACAAATACTGAAAGATTTCAAACAACGCTTCAATTAAAAAAAAACACCTTCATACACATCTCACAGCAGACATTAATGTTTCACATGATCGCAAATGTCACTGCAAGCGATATTTTAGAGATATTTCAGAAAAAAAAAACAATTGTCCTCCTTTTCCAGAACTACCTTAAAAGGTAAAACCCCCAAAACTGCTGAGATTCACATTAGTCTGAGAGGTCTCGTGTTTACAATCATCTGCATTCATTAGAAAGTCTGGCGTTTTTTAATTGTGAAAGTGCATGAATAAATACGTTCAGCAGAAAAACAAACAAGTGAATATATTAGAGAGCAAATAAATAAATAAATAAAGGAGGGAAGTAAGGTGAAAGTTACGCAGTGGAACTGCCGTCGATAATGACGCCGTTAATCCAGCGCTCTCTGAAATGCGGCGTTTTAAGCGTACGAGAGCGAGGCTGGGTGGAAATCTAATGCAAATAAGTCCTGGCCCCTGTGGTCCTTGAACTGTTCCTCTCTGATAACCCAATTATTGTCTCAAGAGCTGTGTCAATAGCTCTAGCCATCTCCTCTTCAGCAAATCAGTCCTGTAACCTCCAGCACTTTCCATTTGATTCTGCCATTTTTTGACAGTTCAAAGCAATCAGCCGCGGCCTCACAAGGACGGGGATTGATTTTGTGTTCCTGCTTATCATGCTAATTCGCAGAAAATCAGCCTTTTCATCCCGCCGTCTGATTGCAGCTCTTGGAGGAGGCTTGAACTGCGCAGACGCGCTGAGGATTCGCTCTCTCCGTGACGGCCCTAAGGGTTCTCCAGGGCTGCTGGGTTTGCCCGGATCTTCTCGTGTCTGTTTTCTCTGCAGCTTCATCTGATGTGATCATATCAACAAGTATCTGCACACACACACACACACACACACGGAGCCGCCCCACTCCACACACTCCTGAAGTACAGAAGCACAGAAGAGCCGTTTAAAGAACGATCCGTGAGTCTGGTGTGCTTAACATTTCCAGCTATATAAAGAACTAAATACATTTTTATTACGTTTTCTATTACAGCATTTCATTCAGAAAAACACTTAAAATGGACATCCACAATATCAGACCGAAATAAATAAATCACTGATATAATAATACAAGACATGTGATAAAATCACTTACTGACCTAAAACTTATATCCAGCTTTTCGATTTAAATACCAACAATTTTCAAAACTCAACCAGCAGATACATTTAGTTTTGTATCTTTAATAATTAATAAAAGAAACTAAAACCAATATGACTATTATTATTATGGCCTTATATTACCTTTGAACAGTGTATTATTTGAAATGAAATAAACTAAATACATGCATAAACATATAAAACCTTTATTTCAGGTAGTTGCCAGTATATACTGTACATATATAGAAAAAAATACATATTGAAAATTTTATGTCACACTACAAATCACTTATTGTGTACATAAATGTTTTTACATAAAAATACAAAATGCTTATTTGTAGATATATCTGTAATTAATTTCTATAGTTACATTAATAATTACACAGTAGACCCATCCCTTACACCCACCCCTACCGCCAAACCTAGCCTAATCTTACCCGTATCCCTCCTCAATCACAGCAGAAGTGTTCTGTAATACAATACTTGTTAGATAAGTATATTGTGCTTATTTGTATGTAATTACATAGTAATTAACTATAAAACTAATGCAAAAATTGCATACAAAAACCAGAAAGGTACTTTGTCATGCTGCAAACTGATTACCTTCCTAAAAAAAGAAAAAAAAAGAAAAAAGAGATACACTAAAAAGTAGTTATAGGACAATTATGTTTCCCGAATAATTATATGAACAAAGAATGTGAGCTGTCTTGGATCACCTTCATTGTAAGTGTGTTTCTGGAACATTGCTTCATTATGAGGAACTGAATCACGAGTTAACTCACGAGTATGTCGCTCGGCACATTTCACACACTTGACGTCATTGTGCTGTTTTAATTGCCTGTGACCCCGAGCACCTCCTCGCTCCACAAAGAGTCTTAAAACGAGAGATGACAGACTCTTAAAACAGGTTTTGTGATCATGATTAGACAACAAAGCCCAAAGTTTCTCCCTTATTCTTCAGAGGCACGATGGACGCGCCATTTTGGGCCGGTTCTCTTAATTATTTCTTTGAAGAAGGCTTGTTTGTTATACAAAATGGGGGTCCGCGATGGTGCTCTCCAAAGAGAAGCACATCAGACTTGGAGGGCGCTTTCTTTCACTGCGGTGTTTCATGGCTCTCTCGAACAGAGCAAATCGCATCAGCTAACAGCTTGCATTAAAGTACCTCCACCTTTCATGTTAGAGAGAAAAACCGCTGATGTCCTTTCATGTCTCCGTTTTTCATATCGCGTCTCGGTGAATCTAATCAAATAAATAAATGTGCGATTTCTACAAACATGTGATGAATTAAATCATTAAAAATGCAGATTCAAGGCTGTCTAATGAATCTCAGGAGAGGGTTTAAAGGTTTCCCGCTTCATTACGCTTTAAAATCCTCCGTGATCGAGCGGCCTTTGTACGAACGTGTTTACCGACTTCCTCTTTTGCTTTGATTATTTTGCCTTCATAATCAAATCATTAATCTGTCCTTCTCCGCCTCACAATTCAAACAGTGTTAATTGTTCCAACACATTGGCTAAATTACAGATAACAAGTCGAGGCCGTCCAAACGCAGTCTTGCTGTTTGTTGGATTGGAAATAAACTTCACCGGGGTGTCTCCTCACCGCTTTGGCACAAGACTCAATGTTTTTGGGGGAAAAACAATCTTTTTCCAAAAAATAGAGAAAGATTTTATGGCTGCGTAAGGAGTGATGGGTCTTCACGGCCTGTTTCTGCAATCTGCGGCTTATTTGAGCCTCTTTATGCATTTAAAGTAGCACTGATGAAAATGGCCTTCAAATACCTGCGATGGGAAAATAAGCGCAAAGTGTTGCCCATATGTTTCCCCGCACTCAAAGGTGCACGGCACTTCCCAAAAAGAGCAAACGTCTCTTCCATTAGGGATGGAGAGATTTGTCATTATTTGTCCGCGAGCTCTTGCACGCCTGAAGTGCTCAGCTGAAGTGATTAGGTGTAGACCTGCACGCATGCATTCATTTCCGTGCGCTGTTCCGACTGGAATTACTCTCGAACAGTCATTTCAGAGCGACGTTTCTCCAGCCGCCGGCTCCTGTTTCGGCATGTAGAACCGCGGGAGAATCCGACACCTGCCAGAACTTCTGATTAGTGCCGAAACAAGGCGAGCGGATGATGATGGGAGCTGGGATACTTCCGGGAGATCGGGAGGTTTGTCCGAGGGCAGGTAGAGGTGACGCCGGATGATTTGATCAAACAGAAGCGGCGTGTGTGTGTGTGTCAGTGATCCGATCGCCGGGCCTGTTGGGACTCGCTTGCATCGCTATTCATAGAGGCCAGGCCGTAAATATCCTCACACGTCTCATTTGTGTTAAGTGGAGATTATAATGAGGAGGTGAATGATTGCATGAGAGACACTGATGTTCAGGTGATGGAGCGCTCGAGTCCTGACAAACGCTTTCGCTTGCTTTGCGATAGATGGGTAGCTTAAAATTATGGTTCAGTGTGTTTTTTTGGTACAGCAGTGGAAAAATCTAAACATAAAACCGTTTATTTCTGTATTTTTTATTAACCAATGTTTTCTGTGTTTACACTGTAACTTAAATGTGACCAAATTAAAAGATTTTTGGCTCATATGTCACAGATCTGTTGTGTTTTCTGATCATGTAAAAAAAAAATAAAAACATGCATTAGGATATTTTGAGATCGGTTTCAGGCCTCATTGATATGTGGAAATAAATCAGATCTGTGACTGCCATGTAAACAGGCAGATCAGATTTTCTGAAGCATTTCATTCTGTCATTAAAAACATCGTCAAAAACGTCATTCAAACAATTTGGTATACTTAAATCAGACATGGGTCACAATTGAGAGAACATATAAACAAACAAAATATATATATGGATATAGACAACAAATCATAATTGAGCATCAAGTGTAAATGAGACCTTTAGCCTGAGACAAACCACATAATTTGTGTCCGTCTCAGATGAAAGACTGGCATTGTGAACTGACTGACTGACCACGACTGATTCACGATTCCAATCTTTCATCTGAGACGGACAAACATCGTGTGTGTGGTACTGTGCACACTTCATACTGCAGTTTATACTTCTGCTTATAAACGAGGACAGCGATCAGAAGTGGATCCACTTTTAGCTGCGAAATATTTTAGCAAACTGTTTGATTCACATGTATACTGACCAGACTAATAACAAACAAACAAACCTAACGATGTTTTGTTAACATTCCCATTAAAACATTACTTTTAAAAGTTCTCTTAATGTTCAACATAGTTTTAAGGGTTTTTTTGTTGTTTTTTATATTTTAATTATTAGAGAAAGCATTATGGGAATGTTACATTTTAGAATTTTTGTTTTTTACATTTTGTGAATGTTACTTTTAAACATTAACTAGTAACAATTAAATACATTAGATGGATGTCCAACTGAAACATTTCAGAATGATGCAAAAAAAAAGTTTTGAGAATAAGAATACCAAATAACTTTGAAAAACAAAAAAAGGTATTGAAAGATGTTTGTTCAACACTTGCTGGGGCTCTATTTTCTGTGAAGTTTAACAAATACTTTATCAGAATGAGTCTTTATGCAAATGTTAATAATTTTTAACGTTTATACAAAGCACACATTTATCAGTGTGAAGAGCTTAAACTGGGTTCATCAACCAGCTCCTTCCAGGACACCCAGGAATCTTGGAGTACTGACTGATAATCAGTTAACCCTCTGGGGTCTGAGGTGATTTTGGGGACAGACCATATTGCTACAAAGGCCCAGCCAAGCAGATTTACCTTATTCAACATTAGGAAGAAAGTCCCTTCCTATCAGAGCAGGCCACACAACTCTTATTCTCTCCAGACTGGACTATTAGAAGGTTTCTTGGCGGGTCTTCCTACATGTATTAAGCCTCTACAACTGATCCAGACAAGTTCAACAAGCTGGTAGTGATATCTGCATCAATACACCTAAACTCACAAGTTCTGACATTTGTCCTCAACAATAAAAAAAGAGAGCATCCCAAAGAGGCACAAAATCACTTTAACTGACCGCTTCCTGGAGTGTTCTCAATTTGAGCAACTGATTCTTTATCCTGCACCTGACCAATTAATACTAGCCATACTCACCTATTCTATTCTATTTGGGTCTCAATTATACAGTATATAACATCTTGCTGTGTGTGACTAACTGAGACTTGTCACTGCACTGGTATACTGTTGCTCTCTCATCAGTCTGATTGCTTCTATTGTTCTCCTCATTTGTAAGTCACTTTGGATAAAACCATATGCTAAATGATTAAATGTAAATGTAAACTTCAAGTGCATTGGACTTTTTCAGTGCAGATGCATACAGAAACAAACCACCTTTAGTTATAATGTGTACTGCTACTGTTAAACGGTACGTCATACTTTTCTGTCCTGTTGTGAAAAAAAGCAGCTTTTACTCTTGGGTGTTCTAACTAGTGCTAATACTAGCTCAGAGCTGCAACAATGTAACAGCCGATGTGGAAAATCACCTAGCAACACCATAGCAACCACCCTGAAACCCTAGTCACCACTTGGCAACGCCCTGGCAACCACCCACGACCCTTCGGCATGCGGCAGTGAGTTTCGCATGAGTAACACAGCTCACATTGTCTTCAGAAATGTAAAAATGCAGCTGATTTTCATGTTCCTCATGCCAGCTCCCAGAGCTGTGGTAATTTGTCAGGAAAAATTCACCCGACTCTGTTTGTTTCTTGCCAAGAATACTAATTAAAATGGGACCGGCTTAAACTTTGAATAGTTACAGATAAGAAATTAAATTTCACAGTTTTAAAATGATGATCATTGTGTCTTTGAGTTGTGCAGCGCTTTGGCAGCCAGAGGAAAACTCACTGTTGTGTTGTTATTGTGTCTGCGCTCACCTTAGAGGCAGCAACCTGCTCCGACGTCTGTTCTTCGTCTGCCTCCATCACTCAAACACGCTCCGATACACACGGACCATCTTAAACTTTAATACTACTAGTGTCTGGAAAACACTGGAGTAAACATCAGCTTTCAGAGACCTGTGATTGCGACATGTAGATGCCCTCCACTTCGGACACATAATACTTAAAGAGCACAAAACAGACACAGACGCTCACCGTTAGAGCTCAGAACACAGCTGTGAGGTTTCAGGAGGAGGGTTTCTCTCAGCATGTGGAGGTGAGCATTTGTTATAAATTCTCCAGAAGGATTTTTTTCTGACGTAGACACTACAGCACTACAGCATTTATTACCATAATGTTTGGGAATGCAAAAAAATCATGATTCTCACTCCTTAATTGGTAGCAAAATTCAGAATTAATTACTTTAAATGAACATCTTTCACCTAAGGAGAAACACTAGAATAGTATTATCTTATAAAACGCAATCCAATAATCTGCAGCAGATGAGCTCAAGCTGTAATGCAAACACGTCATGCTCATCTTTAGGGACAGTGGCGTCTGGAATTATTATTTTGATTCTAATGAATGATATTTTGTCTCTTGTCATCAGACGATGACACTGACCTTCGGCCGATGTCACCGTGAAAAGGTCGAACCCCTGGTGCTTAACGAGAAGGCTTCATGTTTGTTTCATTCTGATGCGAGACGAGAAACACTATTTGATGACATTTGTTAGATGAACTGAACTTAAATGAATGTGTGTGACTGAAGGAGTCTGCACAGAACACAACACGATTTGATGATGCTACTCATATTTGTCTTTTAAATATTTTTTTAGTTTTCTGTGATGTTGCATACAAAGCATACCTACAATTATATATTTATATACACTTTTATATATTATAGTTGTTTATTTATAACATTGTACATTCAAAATGACTGATGCATGAAAAGCACCAAGAACTCTTGCAATTAACAAATTTACAAACCACATTATGAAAAAAAATATTTTGTATCAACATAATCTTATTTAACTTTATTTTTGATTTGAAATGAATGTATTAAAGCAAAAAGACAGATAAAAAGCTGGTACTTTAGCTGAGCTTCGTCATCAGCAGCTTTAGTGAATTATCACTAGATTTGTCTAATGAGCATGACGTCACTGAATGACAAAAGATTAAGAAAACATGAAGCATAAATAAAAACAATTATCCGTGTAAGATAGCATCCCGCCTGTAAACAGGGTGAAAGAGCGAGGCACATTTTTGCCCCGCCCACTCTCATAGCGCAACTAATTAACACCATAATTAACGTAACGAGACTGTGTTTTCAACAGCGACACTCGCGACAGAGAGAGGAGGCTGAGCGATTTATGACCTCGCTCTTTATTATTCGTGCTTAATGACGACATCTTCAGATAAACGAGTGTAACGCTCATTAAAAACATGAGTAAATGACAGTGCTCACAGAACACACACACACACACACGCCTGACAAACACAAACAACACTAACATTGAGGAAGTTAAAGCAACCACATCATTATACAGAACATAATATTTGAAGATCAACTATTTAAATAGGAAATAAAAAAGAAATCAAAAGAATCACATTCCCTCAGTAAAGTCAGCATGGGTTTATTTGTAGAACACATTTTGTTTTATTTGATTTATAGAACACATGTAATTAGGGGCCAAACACCAAAGGTGTATCCGTTGGCGTTATTATTATTCTCCTTCTTCTTCTTCTTCTATTTTGAAGTTTTGTTCTAAACTGCTGTACCTAAAGAATGCATTAGTGTATTGTTTAATTGGTTTAATTTGTATTGTTTAAAATAATTACAAAAATGTTCAGCACCATGCGCTAAAGGAGCCTGACAATTTTCGAGCCAGCGCCACCTAGTGGTAAAAATCTTATATTCACATGGCTTTAACTTTGGGTGTGTTCGATTTATTTTCATGGGGGTCACCTCCAGAATCATTCCCGAGTCCAGCGATACCAAACATGTCAGGTTTTGCCTCATGGATTGTGCAGTGTTGCATTTTAGCACTTAAAAACATTTGGCGAAATCTTAGAAACCGTTACTCCGATCAACACTAAACCACCGTAAGAAATTCAGAAACTTAGCGTGCAGGTAAGAAATCATTGCCTAATTGCCAAAATTATGATTGGAAGTTGCACAAAATAGCAAAGTCAGAATTCAGTCATTGTTTTTTGTTTTTTTTCTTTTACCAAAAATGCCTGTAACTCTAAAACTAAATGAGATATTTTCACCAAATTTGAGATACATATGTAAAGGCACACTCTAATGACATGTGCAACATCTGGAGGGATTGTGCCACTGACTCCAATAGAGTATTATGATATAAAACGCTATATTTTACCAATGCATTAGGGTATTGTTATGAAACTTTGTATGTACGATCAGGACCATGACCAGAAAGTACTCAAAAGTTTTTGAGACAGTGCCTACTTGTGGTCAGAAGTGATAAGCCATTTTATTCCTTTATTGGAGGTTGTATTCATCATTTTCGTTTTTGCCGTTTCAATCACAATGATCCTAAAATTGCTTTTATTACTATGCATTTGGTCTGATCCGCTGGAGTGCTTGGCCCGTAATTGCTGCTTGCAGCTATATTTTTTTATTAATTGGATTCATTCTGATTAATAAAAACTACTGCATGTATCAATTATTTTATCTCTTCAGCATTTTCATTGTTTTGTATTCTTGTCTCTGGGTGCTGTGACAACTTCTAAAAGTGATAATGAAACAATGTTTATTTTAGAAATATTATAGAGATTATTTCTCTAACCAAACCAAACATTATATATTTAATATATTTAAATTATCATTCTATTTATTTATTTATTTTATTTTTAATATATTTTTTCTTTGTTTTAGCTTGCTGCAAAATCTCAAAAAAGTAACGAAAGCCACTTCTTTGATGACATCATCCTACAGGAAGTGATGTCACGTTAACCGAGCAGTGACAAGCTTAACTATTAAAGTACACTCTGCACTAAAACAAAACATTATTTCTATAATTCTCACGTTGTGTGTCGTCTCTCAGCCGTAAAGTCTACGTGAGTTCATTCAATGTTCAGTTTGAATACAAAACAGATTGAGATCCCACATTCGAGCTGACACACGTTGCTAAAGATGCCAGTGGTAATTAATTAGCATCTCATTTGAACAAGGAACACCAGGAGAGCCGGAGTGGTCATGAGAGGAGTCTTCCCTCAGACCGGACCAATCGGGTTCAGAGCTTGGGACGCTTCACTGATAGAAGTGAGACTGACTCTCAAAGTCCATGCTTCATCTCAGTTTCATCGCAAGCGCTCGAAGCTGCACAAGATGCCAAACACAGAAACACCACCAACAATTAGACAGACGGAGGTTCAGCGTGGAACTGGATCAGAGCATTTACATTTGACATTAAAAGCCAAAGACACGTCTTCTTCCCAAACAAATGCAAAAACTCATTACAGCTTTCAAACTGACGGAATTGCAGGATCATCTACATCTACTACACAGAATAAAAAGTAGCTGTTTCAGAAAATACTATTATTTTACATCCAGAGCTGGGTTCAAATAACCTGGATTACAAAATCAGATCCCAAAAATCTGCTATACTTTATTTTAAGCTGTCCTTGTTACAGTGTAATCAGTGGTGTAGTCTACATGATACGCAGGTACAGTATACGGCATATACCCTCTAGGAAAGGTGAAGGATTTGCATATACCCAAAAATCATGCGGATATGTAACAATTGCCACAGACCTTTCACATGTTCATTCATAAATTCACCCTGTCTGTGTTGCAAAGCACTGACTTTTTGATAATCACGCTGTTTCTTTTGACGAGTATTTAAAGCTTTAAAATGAACTAATGTGAATCATTAATGCTGAGTTCAGACTGAATGATTTTCAAAGTCACTGTTGTGTTCACACTGCACAATGGATCAGTGACTGGGGGTTTCACGCTGCATGACTTTATCATAGGAAGAATCGCCGACAACTTTGAATCGTCCCGGTCCACAAACTACCTAGCAAACACACGAGAAGTGACATGGAAACAATTTGATTTCTCAAAACCTGTCGGTGAGTCAAAATCGGGGCTAATATCGTGCTGTCTGAACTAGACATAAATGACCAACTGCACCCTTTCAGTGTTTTAGTAAGCTTGCCCCTGAAGCTGCTGCTGCTTCGGGTGGAACGTTAATATTGTAGAAACTACAGACTATCACACAACTGCTACACATCTCCATTAACACAGCTTGTTTTGTTCATGAATGAATCTGCATTTTAAAACAAATCTATTGAATCAATCCAATCACCTATTCATAAAGACAGTCACTGCCTGAGTCCCAATGCCAATCCTAAATTTTAGGGCAGAATGGGTAGATATGCACACTGGGACGCGGGGACTTGCTTTGTTCCTGAATGAATCAGCCGTTCGAACGAATCAGTTGTATGATTCAGTAAAAAATCATTTTCATTTTCAAAGGATACAGTATACAGTATACTCACTACAAACATCTAGACTACACCACTGAGGGTAATTACGAGTACTGAGTAATATTAATTAACTACATGTAGTTACTGTATGGTTAGTGTTAGGATTGGGGGTTGGCTTACATGTAATTATGCAAGTAATGAATTGTTTACTTTAGTAATCAATTGTTATTATATTAGTAAGTTTGTGTAACGTGTAACAAGGACACCTTAAAATAAAGTAGTGCCCCAAAATCAAGGATAATAATAATAATAACACATATTATTCACGCAAAGGCAGTAAATCATTAGGAATTTACTGATTCTCCTTAATTCTTATATTGTCTCTTTTAAAGTTTCTAAATATCCTTCTGTAATAATAAAAAATAAAACTTTCAAGGAATTAGAGCAAATGCAAAAGTAATAAATAGTAAAACAAATAGTTGTGATGTGTATCTGAGAAACATTGGATCTGGATGTCTGGAGAAAAGTATTTCAAGACTTTGGGTGTAGTTTGTACTTTTCATCTTTATTTATGTTTATGTAATGCTGGGTTTCCCGAAAGTTTCTTCGGCCAAACCACTTCAGCAGCTTTTTATTAACTTAAAAACCCACAGTTTGTACACAGAGTCATCACGTTAAGCCTGGCTTGAGGAACTCTGCTTCGTTGTGATATGTCATGCAATTTATGATGTTGATATTAAAACATGAAATACATTTTCTTTGTCTTTGCTTTTTTAAATCAATAAATGTTCTTTAAATTAGATAAAAAGTAATCGAGTAATCAAAAAAGTTGTCGGAATACATAAAAATATGCTAAAATGAGTAACATAGACTGTGTTAATAACTATTAAAGCAGATTTATAGAAACGTGCTGCTAAACAAACAATATCACGGGGTTGTTTACACAGCACCATTTTCAACAAAAACCTGAAAACTTCATGCGTTTTGGACGTGCGATTAAATTACTTTTTTTTTAAAAAGTACTTTTTTAAAGACACAATTTTACTATTATTGTCTGTGTGTGAACTAAATAAACATGTAAATGGGGATGTTATTTACAAAGGGACATTTCCCCCTACTGGCCTGGCATGAAAAATAGTGTTTTTAGTCTTTTTTGTGGATCAGTGTGAAAAAACACAAAGGAAACACTTTCAGTTGTATGTATTAATTATTTTAACTTCATCAGCATTTTTCACTGAAGGAGATGAACACACATGACGCTTTACCTTAGTGTTTGTGTTTGCTGTGAAAACCTGTCCTGGCTCTGTGCTAAACCGGACTGAACCACATCCAGACCCGGGGCTTATTACAGGTATTATCTCAGACTCCAGGAGGGATGAGTCGACCTGCTCTTATTGTACTTGACACACTCAAACACACACAGATACTCGCCAAACACCTCTAATCCACTGTCAAACCCTATTTATGCCTCACACACATACACAAAATCGTTTTGGAGTCCCTCAGGTCCAGCAATTACAGCCACAGGAATCACACAGGCCAGAAACACAGCAAGGCCTTCAGAGGAGATAACATGACACACACACACACACACACACACTCCAGCTTCTGCTTCTGTTCTGTCTTACTCAGAAATGAGAACAGTAGAGAGTGACCAGAGACGTCATGCTCCAAAAACATAAGAATCAAAAAACACCAAGGGGCTGCAGATGCGTTCTTGCGTTCTATCTTCTATATATTTATTGTAATTGTTGTTCTATATTTGCATGCTCCAGACAAATGTTTCTGACCGCTGTGCAGCATCTACACAACTATTCAGGAGTTCACCGATGCTGCATTCATTTAATTAAAAATACAGTAAAAACTGTACAAATATTGCATATTAATACCATTTAAAAACGGTTTTAAATATACTATAAAATGTCATAATTTTTTTCTGTTCTGATTTTTATTTTTTATTTTTAGGAAACTGTGATACATTTTATTGTTCAGGATTCATGGATGAATAGAAAGTGCAAAAACACAACATTTATTTGAATAGAAATCTGTTGTAACATTATAGATCTCTCTCTCTATATATAATATATATATATAAATCTAATATACTATTAAGTCTGCTGAATATGTCTTCCTAGTTTTCATATGATGCTAAACGCAATGATATCATGCAGATATGATATGAGATTTGATGCTTTAATAAACCACTTTAGTTTAAATCTGTTCTTGTCTGAACTACTTTATTGTCACTTTGTGGCATTTTTATTAATTCTATTGAAAAGACCTGTGTAATTGTTGTGCTAAACATCTGAAGCACCCCCAGGATAAAGTCAGTCATATTTCTATTACTGAAGTGCAGAACTGTGCTGAATCAAGCAAAGAATTTGCCAAACGGAGCCACAACGCTGTAGTAAGAGCAGAAAGTGTGTGTGAAGGCACTGCTCTGACCACATGATCTCGAGCTGATGTTTATACGCGGCTGTTATTGGTACCAGGCCACATGGGCTCGTGCGTCTCCAGTAAAATGCTCGTCTGACCACAACAAAGCTCTTTCAGACTGAAGCGGGTCGAAAGAGCCCAGCATCGCTCAAACATGGCTTTACAAGTTTCTCCTCCTCAATGACAGAAAAACCTGCCGCTGCTGTGACTCACCAAATCATAAAACACACAGAAAGAGTTTAATGTGTGGAGATTCCGATGGGCACTCATAAAGATTTATTTTATTTTATTCCATTTCACATACGCGGACACTGACCGGCGCGCCGCGGCCCGATGTTATGGGCGTGTAAAATAAATTGTAGATTTATCGTAAAGATACAGGCACTTTAGCAGAGCGCATCCAAATGGATTCAACACGTTTATGAGGACTGTTGTCCTGGAAAGTAAAAAGTATCAATTAAATGACAAATGCAGCGTGTCGATGAGTGTGTGTGTGTGTGTGTGTGCGTTTATTTGGCATCGCTCTCGTGTCCTCAGTTTAAATGTGAAAATCAGCACATGCAGATTTCAGCACTCAGCAAACTTATGAGGGTCAATCCAGACACGGCGGTCCAGATGGGTTTGGAGCACACACACACACATATATATATATATATATATATATATATATTCACAGCATGAGAGACAATAACGTCTCTCAACACTGTCACACAACGCAAGCCAGATGCTGATCTATTTCTATTTATGTCTGCCACACAATGTGGAAATGTGGCAGAGAAAGTAACGGTCTGATCTCTCTGAACGGATGAGTCCTTCAGGACAGGATCGTTAAGAGGTGTAATTAGACACAATGAGCCCATGTGAGATCCTCAGTCACCTGTACATCAACATCTGACCATCTCTAGTTATATCTGACCCTACAAATTAATATACATATCATTTGACCTTTAGATTAGATCAATTCAGATTCAGTGTTCAGTGATTGTATGGATTGAATGTGCTCAAGATACTATGAAGGGCAAAAAAAAGAAAGAAATAAAACATGTTTGATTGTGGGCTGTTGATTGATTATTATTATTATTATTATTTTAAACAAATGTATTTCATAAAAACAAGCATTAATGAATAAATAAATAGATATTACAGGGTTATTAATGTTAACTAAAACTAAAACTATAAAAAATAAGTGCAAAAAAGGAAATAAAGATGAACAAAAAACTAAAAGTTGAAGAACTAACAATTAGCATTATTAATTTTGTTCATTATTTATGTTTTTGATTTGTTTTTTGCTGGTGTTTTTTTTTTTCATATATAAAAGTCAAAGGTCATCTGACCCATAGTTTCTGGTTTGGGCATTTATATAAATATCCTCACCCACAGTTTAGATACTCTTAACTAGTATTCTTTACCACATATAAAGTATACTACCTCCTATAGATTAATGCTAAATAGTATCATTTAAGGCATGATTTTACAGGGTCAATATAGGGAGTGTCCAATATCCTTGTGTGTGTGTGTGTGTGTGTGTTGTTTTGTGTCTCATGAGAACACTAAAACCCATAATCTCTCTCATCATTTGAACATGAGCCCCCAGAGCAACTGCCAGAGAGAGAGAGAAGGAGGTTTCGAGGGAAGGAAAACAACATTTCACATTCACAGATGAACCCAATTTGGTGCGGTTTGGAGTGTAATTTAGATCAAACATCTCCATGTAAATGAGTCAGGCTTTCTTAATTAGGTGGCTGAGCAGAGAGAGAGAGATGAAAAACTTGCAGTGCTCATCATCTGAAGTGGGTGTGGCAGCTGATGTCAAACGTGCTCCGCCCCTTCGTGATCTGAGCCAACCCTCCAAACCGACTTCACGTTGCCGTGGTGAACAGACTTGGTGACGCTGGTTTTGATTGGTTGTGAGACGCTCATTCCCATGGTGATCAGTAAGTAAATAGGTCATTCCTCTCTGATTTAGCTGTCGGTGGAGAAACACACTGCCAACAAGCTGCAATTGACACTTATGCCAAAAACACTGAACTCCAGCCAAGCTCCGACACACACACTTACAAATCAAACATGCAACCTCACAAATCTCATGTTCACACACACACACACACACACTGAGTGCTACATACAGTGATGCGTTCGGCCTGTTGGATGTGTTTTTAACATTTAAGTGATACGAAATCAAATCATACTAAGATTCAGCTTCAGCTCACATCAAGCTCAGAGATCATTAAAAGGGCCCCTGGGTTCCAGATTCTCTGTGCTGTTAAACTCTATATGTGTGCGTTTGTGTTATTGTTGTTAATTAAGGGTTGAGATGTATTAAATATCACACTTTTAAAGCCTAATGGCCTGCAGCATCATACTATATGATTTGATAGTGATTGACTTGTAAATAGGGAAAATAAACTATAGTATAAACTATAAAGGACCAGTCTGGTTTTATAAATCGATATAATATTGGAATAACAATAAGCAATATAATACCCAAAACTTATTGTATTCGTTTTAGAATCATTACGTTCACCTACTACTTACTTATGGCCTGTAATAATCACACTAATATAAAACTGCTTGCAGTACAGATATTTAAATTGCACACAAGGTCTTTTTCATAAAGTGTTCAGAAATGATTAACGGATTAAAGGAAATAAGCTTCTCTTCCTCCCCAGCTAAGACACTCTGAACACTGGACCACTTTTTAAGGCACATGTAACACTAGCTGCTTTATTAACTGATGTATTGACTTTTTATTGAATGTTGGTGATTATATAAGAGGTAAAACATATCAGTAAGATGTACTGTATCATTCCACACACCTTCTGATGTCTGTTCATGTTTATTTTGTGCTACAGCTTGTAGTAAAGCAGAGGAGCCGATGGGTTAAATCTGTGCTTTGTAAGATTGTATATTGTTTTTGAAATAAGTGCTTTCTGAAAGCGGCTTTTATTTTATTAAAAACACTTTAAAAACTGTACAGTATGAAATATTATTATAGTTAAAAATGTAAAAATGATCTTTTAGCTGTGTATTTCTGACCATGTTATTTAGAAATATCGTATAGATGTATTTTTCCAGTCAGTCTCTCTGCTTTGTCTCCTTCCTCGAAATCTGCTTGATCAGGCGCTTTTGTGCTCCCCTTGTTTTTTGAACAGAAGTGAACTTCAGTAGAATTTAAAAGTTTCTCTGTGAGAACGAGACGAGCCGCGTCTGTGATAATGAGCTGAAAGGTTTGAGCTGTCCTGTTCTCTAATGATATGTCACAGCACACAGTACATCTCACACACATTTAATTGAGCAAATATCACAGATGTTATTGTTGTTTTATTAAGTCAGCTATAATGAATAGAGACCCAAACAATAACCTTGAAAGAAAACTTATCATTGTTGTGTCGTTAAAATTAACAAAAAGTAATAATGGCAATGTTTTCATTTATTCAACAAGTCTGGTCCAACAGTTACTCTTGTGTTCAGTTAGATAGATAGAAGATAAAGTAAGCTTGTTTCTTCTTCAGATTTGGAGAAATGTCACTGCATCACTGTCTCTGCAGCTGATAAAAATATCACAATAATCCAATCCGGTCCATCCTGCCCAATCTCACGCCAATTTGTAAATGTTTACTAGGGGGCTAGTTCGTATTAACTCACACAACCTCACTCATACCAATTTTGCCAAATTGTGTGTATTTTACAAGGTGCACAGTTGATTTGTACAAATGATGTAACTCTGTCCCTAAACCTACCCATCACTGTTGTTTAGACACATCATAAAAAATGGCACAAGTGAGGTTGTATGGATTTGTTTGAATTATTTTCACCTCGTAAAATACCTACGAATTGGTCGTGAGATAGCGCTGGTCCATCAGTTAACCTCTTGAGAAGACAAAGATGTTTTTATGGAGTCCTCCGGTGAAAAAGTGAATCTCCTGTTGTCTCTCGCATTAAATTAAACCACATGGTCTACTCACTTTAAATACAGATTTTACTTGTTTTCAACCTGCCTATAGCTTTTATTATCTTATTGTAATTTATTGTATTGTAATCTTATTGTATTTTTATTTTCCTATGTCTGTAAGGTGACCTTGGGTTTTTTGAAAGGCGCCCTGAAATAAAATGTATTATTATTATTATTATTATTATTATTATTAGTTTAGAGCTGTTTTGTACTGTTTCTCTCCTGATTCAGACCAGACCACTTTACCCAGCGGAAGTGTTATTATAGATGTTAGTTAAAAACGTCTTAATGCTGGATTAGTTTAATCTTGTGTCTTCTCCAGATGTTAACTGCAGTGTTGTGGATTATTGTGATGTTTTTATCAGACTCTCATTCTGACGGCACCCATTCACATCCATTACTGAGACATTTCTCC
>JAUMHR010000050.1:581254-592413 GCA_032361145.1 Enteromius fasciolatus
CTATTCTATTCTATTCTATTCTATTCTATTCTATTCTGTAAGTGTCACAGTGGCTCAGAGTGTTTGTGACCTGCAGTGAGCTGTTCGATGTGTTTAATCAACAGCATTAAGTGATGAAATCACTGTTTCTTCTGGAAAATCACACCAGAAGATGATTTGTTGAATGAATTAAGAAATTATTATTCAGTTTAATTGTTATGTTATTAATTAAGAAACTGCATGAAATAATCCAGAATGAGCTTCATCTTAAAGACTTAAAATAAAGGTGCTTCACGATTTAACTGAAGACCCTTTTTATAAATGCTTTCATAAAGAACCTTACAATCTTTCTGTTTCTTTGTGGCAAAAGAAGGTTCTTCAGATTATAAAAAGGTAGGAAAGAGATGGTTCTTTAAAGAAGCTTTGTCTGAATGGTTCCTCTATCATCACTGTGAAGAACCTTTTAAGCACCTTTACTTTAAGTGACTTACTAATTATTATTAATTAATATCATGATTTCAATGCATAGAAAACAACCACAAACACTTAAATATATGATTTTCTCCACGCATACTGTACATACAAACAAACTTCATCACACACACGAGGCTGATCGTCATCAGAGTAATATTCACCTGCTCATCTGCCTTATTTTATACACATATTATAGCCATCTAAACTATTGAATAACATCTTGAAATATAAGCATGATGCAAATCAAGCTGATGTTTGACTTTCTTGGGTCTCCAGCATTCACCTCTCCCAGGGTCTGTATGTCGTTAGATCAATGTTTGCTCTCTGGATCTTCCCGTTCACCTCTTTATGACTTTATTATCTGCGGTTTATCATTAACATTGGGTTCGGTTGCTCTGATAACACATTCTGTCCAACAACTGTTCCTCTTATCGACAGAACAGCAGGTTAAACAGTAATATATCATCACTGAAGAATGAAAGACCATGCGAACCCCTCACAATTGTGTCCATCTCAATTATATCTACAGTATTATATTGTGCTTTCAAACTGAAAATGTGAAAGGCTTGAATTGTTCTCTGTCTCTCTCAGGTGTTCACTATAAAGGACATGAGCTTTAAGGCAGGGATGGAGATGAAGGTCTCTGGAAAGACTAAACCAGGCTGTGAGGCGTACGTATACTGTTCAACCTTGAGAAACAAGGATTTAATTAACCGTTCAAACTTTGATATCTTCAGTCTGTTAATATCTGCTTGTTTGATAAAATCAGCCTCAATCATTTTCTTTATTTATTTATTTTTACATTTACAAGCAAGAATCTGTCCATGCATGTGTCACGGCATCTGTCTCTGTCCTCAGGTTCTCCATCAACATCGGTCACGACGCCGATGCTATCGCTCTTCACTTCAACCCTCGCTTTAGCAGCAATGTCATCGTGTGCAACTCCAACCAGGGCGGCTGGGGAGACGAACATCAGGAGCCCTGCTTCCCTTTCCAACAGGGCGCAGAGTTCAAGGTGAGCGCCGGTGACCTCTGACCTCATCCACACTGCAAGAGAAATCAAACTAATTTAACAATCACATGTTCTCCTTATTTGACCTTTTTGTGCTTCACAAGATGCTTTGCTTTTTCTGGATTCTTGACATTCTCGACAAGTCTAACTCTGGTCTCCACACACAGCTTTAGATGAGTCTTTATCTGTGCTCTTTGACCAGTTCTCCGGTGATTCTGTATCTGGGTTAGTTGCCCAGCTTTAGTCTTTTGACAGATTACAGAAAGTCATGACACACTGAGTCATAAAGCATCACCCTTTGCACATATTAACCACTGGAGCAATAAACCGCCCACCGCTGAGAGCTTTGAGGAGGAATCACTCGCTTACAACAGCTTCTCATTCACATTTAGAGCGGTCACGAGTCTCATGACATTTACTATAAATAAAGATGTACCAACGCCACAATACTGAAATTTTTCTTGTAATTTGGTTTAATTTTGAGAAAGAAGTGAGAGTTGCAAGATATAAACTTGATATAAACTGAAAAGTTGCAATAAGCCGTTTTATTTAATTTTTTTATCCCGTGGCAGATTTCTGAGAAAAACTGAATTCTGACCTTTTTCTCGCAATTACACTAACAACATTTCTCTTTTCCCCACACCATGTAATAAAAATAAAAAAAGGAATTTGCAACGTTTTTGGTTTTTTTTTGCACAAAACAGGTTTTCCTCACAATTGAGGGAAAAAAATCCAAATTCTGGGAAATTAGCTAAGCTTTGAGGAATATAAAACTGATTTTGTCTTGAAATTGGCCCTCAAGGAAAAGTTGCCCACCCCTGTTTAAGAGAGAGAGATAATTGGCTAAAAACACATCTCTTCCATCTTTATTTGACTCTCTAACACTCTCTGTTCTAATAATGAATCTTAAATGCTAGTGTTTGTGGTTAGTTAGTGCTAGTTACTGTGATTCTCTACACCGGTTAAAAGACTGACATCATACACACACTTGATCTGACACAGTGACATTTAGATGTTTATGAGTGTGTGAATCTGACCCACAGCTGACCATCAGCTTCAACAACGACACCTTCTACATCAAGCTCCCAGAAGGCACCATGATGAGCTTCCCGAACCGCTTCGGTGACGATGTCTTCAAACACGTGCACGTGACGGGAGACGTGAAGATCTCCAGCATTAAGGTCAACTGAGCAGGATGGTGATGTTCTCCTGTGGTTCCTCGCTCCAATGAATGTACAAAAGATTGTCAAATAAATCCACTGACAGACTCGCTGTTCTTCTGAGTGTTCTTGGGGTTCCAGAAGGTTCTCTTTCAGTCACGGTCAAGCTTCAGCTTCAAAATTGTCAGAAATGAAGTGTGACAGTTGAAAAAAAATAAATAAATAAATAAAAACCTTTAAAATTCTTAATATAGCTCTTAGTTTAGGAAGTTGCAAATTCATAGTTAATTTAGAAGGTATTAATTTTGAAATGAGTATATTTTTCTTTAATTCTGAATTGTTTATATAACTTTAATAAATTCAACAAGAGAAAGAAAAAAAAAAGAGCAAGACTTATGCAACCAAGGTGCCAGCAATACCAAAATATGATATTTCTTTAACAGAGCATTCTTGAAATTCTAATAAATCAATGCATGCAAAAAGTCAAAAGTAGGTTTTATCACCACATTACTTGTAGGAGACTGTGTTCAGGAGATTACATGGAGGAGATGGGGAGGAGGAGGGATGCAGAAAGAACTAACAATGGAAGTCAGAGACTGTATTTATACTCTGATATTAATTGGAGGATTAGATGGGTGTAATTGTAGATTCACTGCTCTGGTATAGTGTATGTGACTACAAATGACTCTATATATAGCTAAAATTAAAGAACTGATGACAAAACCCTGGTGAAAACAATCTGAAATATATGTTTACTGTATCTGATGAGAAAGCTGAATGCCCAGTGTGTGATTTCACATCTGTTAGAGAACTCATTCACAGAATCATTTAGCATAGCTTTTGCCCTGCTTTGCTTTACATTCGAGTTCAGTTCTGAGTTACAGGATCTTCAGGATCATTGACATAGCGACTCGAAAAGGCCGGAGCAGGAGCTGAGGAATGTGACGGACAGAAATCAGATTCCACACACACACACACTCTCTCTCTCTCACACACACACACTGACTGACCTGAGTCTCACACACACACACGCACCTCCATAAGAGTTGAACAGCCACTTGTCTGAATCATAATAGGTAAATGAACTTTATTTAGCTTGAAATCCTACTAAATAAACCTCAGAAGAGACAATAAACTCATAAAACATCTGCATGAATGAACTTTATAAACCCACAGGTACAAAGAAATAAAAACAAGCACCATAAATACTGTCCATCAGTGTAATATTCAAAACTTCAAACACTACAAATACAGACTCAGACTATAGAGAGCAGAGTTAATCTGGTCCAAAACTGAGCCTCGGGTCCGAGTTTAAATGAGGATAAATGCAGATCGTAAAATTCTAACCATTAACCAGTGAACTCACATAATAAAGTAAAAATAGTGATGAATAAATAACTGATACACCACCTTAACAACTTTTAAAAGGGAAGAGAAAACACTTCCTAATTCCCATATCTTCTGCTGTTGATGTCAAAGGCTTGAGTCCAAACAGTACTTCTGTTGCTTGATTACATACTGTTACGTAATACGTACTGATAAGGTTTTTTTTTTGTTTGTTTCTTTTTTACACATATCAATATTAATATAGAAAAGTTACTATTAGGTCACTATCACCCATTGGTAGAGTAATCAAGCAACATTGATCTGTTTGTTTGATATATCAACCAATCATGTGAGCCTGGGGTGGGGCTAACTTTCTAACTGACCAATGACAGGCGAGGGGGAGTGTTTGAGAAACCTGTTTGAAAACAGTCCTTTTCTTCTGTTGGTGTGGAAATAATAATTTTTTCTTACTTTTGTACAATAAACAGTTTTAGTGAAGTGTAAAGTCGAGTGCAACACCAGCTGAAATCCCTAAACAGTGACAGGTTGCATAAACTGCTTAGACTAGTTTTACAAGTTAGTCATGTAGCTTTCACTTTAAGACTGGGCATAACTTTAAATCAGTTACATCAAAACAGATGATTTCCCCTTTCATTTTTGAGCAGAAAGATATCAAGTGCTGTCAAATGATTAATCACGATTAATCACATTTAAAAATAAAACTTTATGTTTACCTGTGTATGCTGTGTATATTTATTGTGCATATATAAATACACACATAGATATAAATAAATAAATATTTATTTCAGAAAAATCTGTCATGTTTATATATTAAATATATTTATTTATAATAAAAATTATATGAATATAAATCTAAACATGTAAATAATTTTAAAATATACACTGTATGTGTACATAATAAACATTCACACAACACAAACATATATTATGCAAACATTTTTTTTATTTTGGATGCGATTAATTGTTTGATCAATCGTTTGACAGTACAACTAGGAATCATGTCCATGATCTTTTTGCATGTTCACATCAAGTGTCATCACTATCTGGTGAAGCAAAATAAAATAATATTAAAAATGTCATAAGAGGCCCAGAAACACAGTCTTAGCAGTCATAGTGGCAATGTTTATGCAACTGGACCCAGAATTTGTAACTCTCTCTTGAAGTCATCCTACATGATCTTGGATGGGGTTGACCCCCGCGGCTGACCCCTGGTCCCCTCGACTCGCCCCCGATGACTGACCTCTCTGGGCCAGGTAGTCACGGTAGTTGCGCGTCAGCAGCGTATAAAGCAACGGATTGACACAGCTGTTTCCGTACGTCAGGCAGGTGACGAAGAAATTAACGTAGGTGTGGGCAGCGGCCGACAGCGAGCGGAGCGACTCGGACAAGAAAAGCTTGGCAATTTGCCAACCCCAGAACGGCAGAAAACAGGCCCAGTACGCCACCACGATGCAGAAGATCATCCCCACCACCTTGTGCTTCAGTCGGCGCCTGCGAGTGGACGATGAGGATCCGTGACTCAGTTTAGCCTGGGCGGCCCAGTAATGCCGGGCGAGACCCGCGTAAAGCCCCACCATCAGCAGACCGGGCAGGAGCATGCTGGTGAAGAAGAGCACGGTCAGATACGCCTTGAAAGCCTCGGGCGTCCACGTCGGGAAGCAGATGCGCTTGACGAGGCCCACCGTAATGGGACGTCCCTCTCGGAGACGGATCATCACCATCATAGGCAGCGTCAACACAAACGCCGCCACCCAGATCCCCAGCGCCATCAGCCAGTGATTACGAGCGGTCGAGCGGCGGGCTCGGAAAGGAGCAGCCACGGCCCGATAGCGCTCTAGACTCATGGCCACCAGCACAAAGACACTGGCGTGCATGGTGAGCAGATCCAGACTCAACAGCAACCTGCAGCCCATTTCCCCAAAGAACCAGTCGTGAGCGAAGTAGGTGCAGACCACGAACGGGATGGTGCCCAGATAGAGCAGATCCGCCGCCGCCAGGTTGAGGATGAAGACGTACATGGAGCCGGCGCGCCGTAACGTGGCGGATCGCATGATGGCGAGGGTGTACAGGTTTCCTGTCATGCCCAAAACACACATGGTGACGAGGGTGGCACCCAGGAGCGGAGTGACCCAAACTACTCCAGTGCTTCCGGCTGTGGTGCTGCTGTTGGGCGAGTTACTCATCATAACAGGATCTGGGAGAAATATATCAGTTGAAGTGTTTGAGCTGAATTGGCATCGATGGTTTCAAGAAGAACTTCTAACATCCATCGGATCTTTCCAAAGCACGAAACGTCCTTTATAGTGGTTTTTAAATATTCCCTAGTTCTAATATTCCCTAGAACCGATCACTGAAATCTTTCCAAAATCAGTCTTCTGTGGCATCACTGCTGTTGGGTGAGTTTACTCATCGTAAGAAGGTCTCGGAGAAAAACATCAATTCAAATGTTTCCTGATAAAACTGAGTTCTAGTTATTTGTATTGGTTTCCAAGAAGAACCTTTAAAATCTTTCCAATGCACCAAAGGTTCTTTATAGTGGAAAAAGGTTGGTTCTTTTAGAAATTGATCACTGAAAGTATCCAAAAAGCATTTGTTTATGGTTTCACTGTTCCTAATACAAGAATCTGGAAGAAATAAATGTGTGTTTTCTGTAAACCTGAGCTCTTCTTCCACTTCTTTATTGACATTAATGGTTCCGTGAATAACCGTTGACATCCATGAAGCTTCTCCAATTGCACTTTATAGTGGAAAAAGTTCTTCAAAAGAAAAAAAACAAAATGGTCCTTCTGTGGAATTGCTGTGAAAAACACCTTTTGGCAGGTTTAGTTATAAGAAAGCTTCTACAGAAAACTTCTTCAGACATCACAGCACCAAATGAATACGGAGCAACAGTTTGACAAGTCCTTCTGTAACAAGTCCTGAACATACCCATGATCCAGCTGTGGATTGTGGTCAAATAAAGCTCCGTTTATGACCAAACAGACATTGCTCTGATGTTCTTGGCTGTATCCATGCAGCTCCGAGCGTTTGCCTTCAGCTCTTCTGTATGCGTCCTCGTTTCTGTTGTGTCTGCTGGTTTCTCTCGTGTCTGGCTCCTCTCTCTCTCTTTCTCTCAGGTGGGTGCAATGTTTAGTGTTTGAGCGTCTCTGAACACCCTGGTGCCGTTTCACACACCCCGATCGTGAGCAGCACTCAATAATCTTCCATTCACACTGACATTCAAACACACAGCACACACACGTGCACTAATATCCTCCTCCAGCTCACATCAACAATCAAATTAAGACCTCAAACACATAGTTAGACCAGGACTTTATTAAAAAGCGGCACTAAACTTTGAGGGATCATAATACTACGAGAAAAGACAATTCTGTCACCCTCATGTTGTTCCCGAATCTTTTCTTTAACTGCAGCTCTGAAATCTAATCTGTGACCATGTTTATTTTAATAATATTCTGGGATATGGAAAAAAAAATTACAACATGACAAGATGTGATAAAAAAAATAAGGGGTGTGAATATTTTTGCAAGACACATGATGGATAGTTTTATGACACTTGTAAGGCTTTTTGGTCTTTTTTGAGGCTAAATGTGTCACTATCACCTGTTATTGTATGAAAAAGAGCAGCGTGAACATTCTGCTAAACATCTTTTGTAAGACAGGTTTGGAACAACATTAGGGTGAATAAATGATGACAGGATCTTTTTTTTTTTTAGCTGAAATGTCCCTTTAATTTGTGAATACAGAAGTTTAGAACTAAATCATTGACTTAAAATGCGTTAGAAATTGTAATTTGAAGGTTTATTTGACGGGTCAGTGGTTAAATAACTCAATCTCACCACTAGATGGAGCCTTTTATCCTAAAATACCAGAATCAAGTCAAGTCAAGTCACTTTTATTTCTATAGCGCTTTTAACAATACAGATTGTAGCAAAGCACTGAACATTATCACATAGAACAACAGAGTGATGGTAATGTATAATGACGAGAATTAAGCTTTATTTACCAAATGCGGGAAAAAGGGAAAAAAAGGGAAAAAGCAGACATGCAGATATAATGATATGGGGACAAAATACTCTGAGTTTCAAGATCTAATAATACAGAATCATAGTACAGTATATAAACAAACACTTAGTGTAAAACAACTTAAAAACATTCGCGGCATGTGCTGTGAGAGCTGTGGCAGGTCAGCTGCAGAGGTCACAGGCGAAAGGTCAGAGGTCACACTGAGTGTTTCAGGTCCATCAGTGTTTGTGTTTGAAGTAGGCCTCCACTGAAAAACACAGCAGCACTTGTGATGTTTTAATACTAGTGTGTGTGTGTGTGTGTGTTTCTGTGAGTGTGCGTATTTTACCTGTGTACTCCTGTGGGCTCATGGGAATGCTGATGACTGCATTGAAATGGCTCATCCAGTCCTTTTGCTCCGTATCCGTCTCACAGGTAAACAGGAAGCTGCGTTCAGGCGTTTCTATGGTGATGGCGTACTGCCACGCCCCGTTGTAGTGTGTTCCGGCCGGGAGTCCGATCGTGACGCGGTATCCGTGATCTCGGTGCCCCAGGAACACCTCGCCTTTAGCAAACGCATCCTGCCAGACACAGCGGAGAACTGGCTTTATCACACCGCTGCTTTCAGATTCGACAAGTTCTCATTCCCATCATGCATCACTTGTTCTGCAGACGCTATCGTAACTCTGTACTGTGGTTTAACTTCCAGAACAGTTCTAGACATCTGTGATACAGTACTGTCTATTTACTGTAAATGGGTGTTTATTTACAGTATGGTGACGGACATCATGACATGAAGTGTGCCGTCTTGTGTATAATCTTCTCATTTCTTAATACAGATTCTTCAATTAATGTTAATTCCTTTAAGTAAGAATAGTTGACTCAAAATATATCCATGTGCTTTTTTCCAATCATCAGATTTCAGTTTAAACGCATTTAAATATAAAAGGGAAAGTGTGTCGTTTTATTAATTTTTTATTTGTTTATTTTTTTGCTGTAATAATCTTTTGTCTTCAGTTATTAATTTAGCCAAAAAAATATCTTAATATAGTCGTTAAAAATGTCATGCACATTGATAATTGTTTAAAGAAAATTCTATATTTACTGCCGTTTACTACCAATATATACCAATTTACATTTACCACCAATTTGTTTATATTTCTTTGCTATGTTTACTAACCAAAAACAACAAAACAATCGGTTGAATTGAACAGAGGACTGATTCACCATGTACTATACCAATTAGAAACATTATTTTCAAAATATAGACATCTTACCAGAGGGTCTTTGAAGTACATGAGCCGCCGGTGATCCAGCGTGAACCAGCGCTTCTTAAAGCCTTCTGTTTGCTGCAGAAACACAGCAGCTCAGTCTCAATTCAAACAGACCTCCTTAATGTAGCATCCTAGTCTTATGACCATATTTGCTTTATTAAGCAGTATAAAAGCCTTTCTTACTAAATAATCATTACAGGAGGATCAGGAGCAGACGCAGTACATAAAAAAAATGCTCCTGTGTATGAATTAACAATCAAATCACATCTTGAAGAATAAAATCAAAGCTAATCCTAAATTATTTTCTGTAATTCTGTTTTGTTCAGAAATGCATTGCATTTTGCATAATTGCATAATTGCATATTGCATAATGCACTGCATTATGATGCTCTTTTCTGCTGTTGTTAAATGCAGTTTTTAGTGGTGGATGAGAACAGAAAACCAAAGTAAACTGACATATTATACCAAAAAAAAAGGATTCAGACATATTTTGACATATTTTGAGGCATATTTTACTTTAATTGCTAATGTGAACTTTTTCCACCACAGACTGAACACAATGAAGCATTGCTTAGTAACTAGTTGACCTAAATTGGTGTTATCTAATTGTGTAACTAATTAACCATCTAAAATAATGTTTGGTTAATTTTAATCCATTACAAACTTTCTATAAAAGTTATCCCACATTGTGAAGATAAATTAGCTCTGACAGTGTAATTCTTGTCATATTTTATGAATAAACTATAATAATGCAAGAAATTCAGGTGGTGTCAGAATATTGGTTTGACTGTACCTTGTACAATAAAGGTTTCAAATGCATTGCAATGCTTGCTAACGCTTTATTTTAAGGTGTCCTTGTTACACGTTACATGCATCTACTATTATAATAGCAATAATTACATGCAAGTAACCCTAACCTAAACCGGAATTCTAACACTAACTAAATAGTAAGTAAATGTAGTTAATTAATATTACTCAGTACACTGTAACATCTGTACACAGTTACACAGTAACTCACCCGAGGGCCGGTTTTCTCCATGTATCCCTCTTTGAGAAAGCTGCGTGTCAGTTTGGGCTTCAGCTGAGCAGAAAGAGAAGCTGTGAGTGACGTCACAAACTCAGGTGAGGAACCGAAACGAGCGAGGTGTTTCAGGACTCACCTCAGCATCCGTGGCTCCGGGAAATGCCACCTTCAGATAGTGCAGCTGCGCCGCCCGGATGGAGTTAAACCACTCCACCACCTCCTGATGGACAGAGACGTGTGTCAGAGATGCACATACACATTACCCCAGTCTTCAGTGTCACATGATCTTCAGAAATCATAATCATATACTGACTTACTGCTCAACAAACATGTCTGATTATTATTATCAATATTTTAGACAGGATTAAATAGAAAAGAAAAGAAAGATATATGAGCATGTACATGAATATAGAAAGCTTTTGTAACTACTAATGCAATTAAAATGCTTGGAGTCAGTAAATTAATTCTTTTATTTAGCAAAGATGCTTAATGCAAATTAAAAATGATGAAGAAAATGTACAATGTTACAAAATAATTCTATTTCAGATCAATTCTGTTCTTCTAAATGTTTTTTTTTAATTCATCTAAGAAATCTGGGGGGAAAAAACGATTTGCTCAGCTGTTTTAATAATATTAAGAATTCAGCTTTGAAATCACAAGAATGGGATGCATATTAAAATATGTTCCATAGAAATAGAAAATGGTTATTTTAAAAAGTAAAAATATTTCACAATATTACAGCTTTTGTGTGTGTGTGTGTGTGTGTGTGTGTGTGTGCACCTGGTATTTATCACCTTATGGGGACCAAATGTCCCCACAAAGATAGGAATAGCATTAAGAAAACAAGCTTATAAATCACACAGAATGAGGTGTTTGAGAATGTA
>JAUMHR010000050.1:597256-621208 GCA_032361145.1 Enteromius fasciolatus
GTAGTGTTTCGCAATAAGTGTGTTACAGAATTGTAAACAAAGTGCAAAGTTGAAAATGTGTTTAAGATAAGATACAAGAAGTTTAGGTATTGAGGCTTTGGTGTAAGCATTCACTTTTAGTGTGTAAGCAGTAGACAAAAACTGTAAATCACAACGAGTCGTTTGACAGCACTAGTGTAAATATTTGATGAAACACTTTATCTTCAATATGTATTTAAAAACAATTCATAAGATTAATAAATGTCGTAATAGCAATACAAATATGAAAGTGTTTCCAGATAATTCATATAAATAATACAAAATGACAGATGATGTATGATTATTTTCTGAATATATCTTAAAAAACACCTGAACTTCTGAATCCTCCCAGCGTGAGAGTCGGAGCGATTTGACTTTTCCGAGATTGGGAATACTGCGATGGATCCCGGAGCAGCCCAGACAGATGAAGACCCCGAGAGAACAGGAGCCCCATTCTGGATCTGAGAGAGAAATGATAAATAATACACATTCAGTCTGACTCTTCTGACACACAAAACAGTGACGATGTAATCGGCAGGTTTCCCAGGATAAACACCACTCTGGCTGATGTTTGTGAGATCGTCCTGTAATTATGAGATTACAGCTCTGTTACTGACACACTAAACTCAGACTCGGCACAAACAAGAATAAGGAAGAGATACTAAAGAAAAATAGTTACTGGAAAACAGTTTCAGGACAAGATCAGCAGCGAGACGAGCTTAACCCAGCGAAACCCTGAAGCTGAAGAAACGCAGAGCAGGTAAAGAAGCCTCAAGCTACAGAAACACATTCCTGCATTATCTCAACACACAACACTGATCGAACAAACCTTCTGCATGCTGGGATTCATCAAGACAAGACTCAAAACAAATACTTCATTTACTTCAAATAATCATTTTTAAATCATTTTTTATTTTATTTTTCATAATTGTTAGCTTTTAATACGTTTTTCCTCTATCATAAAACGTGACACAATATAGTGTTTAACGCATTTAATGTTTTTGATAACAAACGCAATCGATTTTTTTAGCTCTTTGTATTTTTATATCAATTTAGTACAAGATTATTCTATTTAAACCAGTGAGAGAAATAAGATGGATTATGTTAACTACAACTTTGATCTGAATACACTGTGAGAACATTAATGAATATGCAAATCATACCACATATTATAGCTGAAAGGAGCAGTTCATCCAAAAATGAAATTTCCCTCATGATGTTCCTGTAAGACCTGATGCTTGACCACAAGATATCATATTTCTGAAGAATATGTTTAGGTTTCCACTGTCTTTCATTTTCTCCAATGTAATGGAAACGTCAACGGACAACTATCTTCCTTTGTCTCCAGCATCAGGTCATGCAGGTTTGGAACAACATGAACAACACGTACATTGTTTGAAGCAACAGCATGCCATAATTAAAATAAATCAGCTGAAAACAACCTGATTTTGTTTCTCTACAGCAGTAGTTTTACAGCGGTCTAAAAAGTCAAATATACATTGTATTGGTTTCTTCTATAAATAAAAAGGGGGGAAATGCACAGAATAACGTAAGGGCACTTTAAACAATTAATTAGCCTACCACTTTGAACGATTAGTTTCTCAAATGTTATTATTTATTAAGTATTATAGTCGTTCAAATTAAAACGATTGGCAGTTTAAACTGACAGAATGCATGTAACAGATGCACTTCTGAGAAAACAGTGTGTCCCAAAGCTCGTCTATACTCTGCTACACACTCAAAAGTATACACTTTTTCTTTACAACAACAAAAAGTCTATATATTTTAGGGCGTAGTATAAGTAGGCGACTGCTTTGGTATGAAAATAGCAGCCTGGAGGCATGACGAATGTGAACAGACTCTCCTTAAAAGGGACTCTGGGTGATAGAACGGCTCTTTCTGTATTTCTTCACGTGTTACATTGGACAATGTGGAGAAACACACTTCCTGTTTCTTCATCAGTCTTCTCAACCGCTCCCACATCCCCCGTCTGTCTCTCTCTAGAAATATGTAGAAATCACACACAGCCACACCTTCAGTCAATATCTGAACCCGGTCTTCAGCAGCAGCTCCTGTCCAGACAAACTCAATCCTGAGCTCTGGAATATCATTTCTAAACTCCTAAGTGAATCATCCTGAATCACAGGGAAAATATTCTGCTGTAGAGTTACTGAAATCAAACACAAAAAGAAAAACGTGCTAACGGTACGCAGAAATGTACTTGCTGTGTGTTGGACGTGCATATAACGCAGTTTTGATAAACAGTGCGCCGAGTCGGAACATAAACTCGTGTTACTGGCACGCGCTTCATGAGATCGTGCAGCATCCGGCTCCTGCAGTCTCTGATTACACAGGTATGTCTGGAAACGCAAGCACGCGCTTCTTTTCACATTTAAAACAGGGAATTTCCAATCTGAATTTGCGAACTCTCATCAGTAGCACGTATGATAATGTAAATTAACTAAAATATCTCAATGTCAAGTCGCCAGAGTGTTTCAGGTGAGTTATCCTCCGCTCGCACAGGTTCGGTTCCGGTCGATCGGTGAATGTCTAAAGCGTGTAAAGAGCAATAACTTACTGTCGACGCCGCAGTCCGCGCAGCTGCCGTTCCCCGGTTTCTGCAGAACGTGTTTGAGGGTTCTGGCGGCTCGCTCGTTGTCCGTCATCGGTCCGGTGGAGCGGCGGATCGGTGTCTCCTCGGGAGCTGCAGGAGGAGGCGCTGGGCTGATGGAGGTGTTTCAAACATTCGGAAGTGGAGCGGCAGAGTTTGTTCAGACTTGTTGTTCCGCATCAGAAACACCGCAGAATGCGCGCGCGCGTGCTCCAGAGCGCCGTCACATCAAACGCATTATAAACACTCACAGATTAAACATCTATTATTTACACCCCACATGAAAAATAATGTAGTAAACTGTAGTATTTACTATTGTAAACTGTAATAAATATAGTATATTGTAGTTTATTATAGTATTTATAGTTTGTTCATTTGCAGCCAACAGCATACTAAGCCTATTTATTGTAGTACATTTGTAACTGTAGTAAAATTATTTTTTACTAAGCTGTAGTAATACTGAACTATACTGCCCTACAAAGCAAAAAGGCAGTAACTACGCCGAGTGCCGAACTGAGAAAAATTACTTTAAAGTTATCCTGTCATCCAGCTTTTTGCAGTTACTGTACAAACGACTACCATTTTTCTACAAAACGACACACATTTGAGATAAGATATTTTGTCACATAACAAAGGATGCCTTGAATGTCATGAAAATGATAATAACTCATTTTTGACCAAAAATGCAGTTACTGCCTTTTTGCTTTGTAGGGCAGTATTTAGCTAAGACCCGACCACCAGGATGAACAGCTAGTGAACCAACTTTATTTCTTGACATGTACAATTCAGCCTGGTGTGCAACAATAATGTTGACCGGTTTGACAGGCAAAGGGTGCATCATGGTTTCTGTCGGTTGGCACATTTTTAGAGGCATAATCGTTTTGAATGATAATGAGTTTCACATTAGGGTGAAAGATTTCCTCATACAGATTCAAGGATTCAAATTGGTCTCGTATGTTCTCCAAGATCAACAACAGAAAACTGCTTGATTTTAAAGTGACATCACTACACTATTGACCATACATTAATCTATTTGCCTGAAAAATAGTGCTGTGATTCACCAAAACACAGAAAAGTAAAAAAAAAAAACCAATTATCAAAACTGTAATAACCTTGCTGGTTTTTTCTCTGAACACATATTAGGTAACAATAGATTTGTGACCATATTGGTACGAGTAGAGATAGTGAGTCTTATTTTTTTTTATCAGACATGATTTCATATTTATTACACTGCCCTCTGGCAAAAGTGATGCTGAAAGGCCAGTTGCAGAATTCTGCCAGCTAATGTGTTTTGTATAATAACCACTAAAGTGTATAATTAACTTGTTAGCTCTGGCAGTTAATTTCCTACGTGGCTATGCTAGTCTGTATATCTCTCGCACCACTCCATGGCCTCTTTCCTCTTTCAGAGTCAAACAACTCAAATCAATATTTAATTATTTATTTGGGGATTAGCATAATAATAAGATAATGTAGAGTCAGCAGGTCATTTTGACAGCAGAATCTTTTTATTTTACAGTCATTTTATACTGACTGTGCATTACCCTTTACTTAAACTCTTGTTTTCTGTATACTCTAAATTTAATTGTATCCCTTTAAAACTGCATACAAACTGGTGGAGTTTTTATTTATTTATTTGATTATTATCGACCATAGCATAATTATCATATAATACAACTATTTATGGGCGAAGGAGTTCGTCAACAGGGAAATTTTACTTTATTAAAGATACATTATGGTGTTATTTAATTTGGGCACTCAGAACTAAGTTAAGTCACAAAACTGCTCCTTTCGAGTACTTGGAGAGAGAGAGAGAGTCTTGGGTCATGGCCATGTGATGAGTTGCAGTGTGTCTGTCCCTGCAGAGCTGGAGGGGAACGAGAGATGGCTTCAGGCTCTGCTACATGGATTACGTAGGTTTACACACCACACGCATACTCACTGTTGGAGCAGACTCTAATCAAGCGTGTTGATTTCTGGGAGTGTGAACGATTCACAGATGTGTTTGCATGCCGCTAAGCTCGCAGATTCCAGCTTACAGTGTGTTGATGAGCCTGATGATTTGTGAATGTGTGCAAGGAAGAGTCTGAATAACTGCTGTCTGTGCGTTTTCACATTGGAGATTGCTGCTTTTGATGCAGGGGTTGTGATGATTTGAGCTTTGACATTTTCACCTTCGGCAAAAAAGTGTCGTAGAATGCTGTCCAGTAATTAATTATCTGTTTGACAGTCACCTTTGTATGTTTTTTTTTTTCCATGTGTGCAGATAAATCTCGAGCGTTCTCTCCTCTTGCGGATGGTAAAAAGATTCCCGGGGCTGATGACGTTCGGTCTGTAGGTCTAGGCCGGTCAGTGATGTCTCCGTACCAGCTCTCTCCCAGAGACATGGCCAAATTCAGCCATGAACAGCTGCTACACTACAATCCCTGTAAGACACCATAGCCCTGCTAATTAGGTTCAAAATAATAATAATATACACACACAATGTAATAACATTAGCTAAAATATGTTTGTATGTTTAAAATAATGAAGATTTTTATTTTATTAAAAATACAGTCAAAACAGTAATATTATTGAGAATATTTTTTTGTTTAAAACAAGCTAAT
This sequence comes from Enteromius fasciolatus, assembly GCA_032361145.1. Classification (NCBI taxonomy): domain Eukaryota; kingdom Metazoa; phylum Chordata; class Actinopteri; order Cypriniformes; family Cyprinidae; genus Enteromius; species Enteromius fasciolatus. The sequence goes on from JAUMHR010000050.1 coordinate 602,492, forward strand.
TTCAGATTTTTTTAATATTTAAAAATATATATATTTGGCCCGATAATACTGATTATTTACTTTTTTCATTTCCATCTTTCAGCATTGGCTCCCACTCTACAGCCACAGGAGAGAATGGCTGCAGTGCGGCCTCTTCATATCCCAGAACCCCCTCCTCTCATCTCCTCTGCCAAACCTGGTGGTTCCATCACGCAGGTAAACAAGAATGTAATCTCTCACAGCACCAATGTTCTTTGAAAGTCGTATAACTGGGACCTATCATAAGTATTATGTATAATAGATTCAGAATGTTTTAATGGCTTGTTAATGTGAACATGCATAATTACACCTTTGTATATGTTGTTTTTTATTGGAGGGTACTCCGGTGCAATTGCACAACCCTTCTCATGGCTCCGACCATGGGAAAATCCCAGCACCAGGATCCCTTGGTCACTCCTGGATGGAGCAGAGGAAAATGGGTAGGTTTGAGTTGTTATTGTGAGAGATCACACATCAACTGTCCATTTTCCATTTTCCATATCCAACATCTCTTTCTGTATCCTCCGGGGGGGTTTCCAGTGGTTAAACAGGAGCAGTTGTCTCCACGCGGGGCTGCCTCTTCTCAGACTGAGAATCTCTCGTCACAGGACAGCGCTAATTCACGGGGTGAGTTTGGGACAAATCATTATTTTTATCCCTCATCTCAATTCAGTTTTAATTCAAAGAGATTAAGATGCAGAAATAAATCTCATATCATGAAGAGATTGAAAACGTTAACTCGCTCTCACAGGCCCCATGCCAGCTGTTCAGGGTGGCAGCATCACGAAAGGCATCCCTGGCACACGTGTGCACCAAGAACCTTCCAAATCATATCGAGGGGGTTCAATCACTCAGGTAAGAAGCTTCAGTCTGCACGGCACATATTTAGAAATGGAAAGTGATCTGTCACAACTGTGTGAGTGTGTTCATTCTTGGAATCCTCATATTACAGTGAGCAGTCGGCTCATATAAACGCTTCTTCAAACGAGTGAATGGAACGGGCAGTTTGTGTCACAGCCATATCACGTCATATTATGACATAACTGGTAATTGGTCGCTATAGCAACAGGTACACAGGGTCCAATCCTATTCTCTCCTTTTATTAATGTGTTTATACGCCTACGCAGTCTGATGTTACCAATCTCTCAAACACGCACTCAGTGTGCCAAATGACCTACTGTGACACATTACACGCTCAGGCAAATCAGAATGGGTTAGGGCGAGCATTTAATCAGACCAGAGATAAGCTCTGTGTTTAACTGTGTGACATTATTGGCAGATTCTATATAAGAAGTCATTGTTAATAAGAGTTCACCTGAGATACGGTTATACGCAGCTCTATGACATATGGTGTTATGTAATGTAAAACATTAACCAGTTAAGCCAGAAAAAAATAATTTTTCCTGCTGCGATTTCTTGTAATAGTTTGAACAGTTGTCTACCTTTTTTGTAGAACAAAATCAAAACGATCATTTTCTTCATTACTGCAGAATTAAAATATAATTATGAAATACCAGTGACTCAAAGTGCTTGCTTCCTCTTTTCTTACAAAACAAAAGTCAAACCAGTTCAGGCCCCAGGAAGTCTAACCATCCATGATGTACATTGTAGTCTTCTTAAAATTACAAGGCTTTTGTAATTTTTTTGCGGCATGATTTAAAAATATTTTCTTATGTGTTTTATGTGTGTTTTGATTCTCATCACCTGTCGGCCATGATTTTCATGTACCGTTTCAGACGAGACTAACATCTCTGTGTTTATTACAAAAGTGAGAGGGTCTGTTTTAAACTTTCCTATCATTTCTTTTAGGGCACTCCTGCAGATGTCTTGTATAAGGGCACAATAACCCGTCTGATCACTGAGGACAGCCCCGGCAGAGAGAGAAGCAGAGAAGACACTCCTTCTAAGGGGCACGTGGTCTACGAGGGCATCAGTGGACACATCCTTTCCTTTGACCGTATGTGTACATAAACATGCAAATGCTCAGAACATAATAAAAGGAAGAAGTTGTGTCTGAAAACTGTTTGTGTTTGAACGCACAGGGGGTCCAAATTCTAAGGAAGAGGTTCGTGGAGACATGGCTGGGCTGAAGAGGACCTATGACATGATGGAGGTTAACATTTCTCGTGTGCCACCCATCAGAGACTCACTATCTGAAGGTGAGCATAAGACGCCCTCTTTAACAAGCATGGACCGTTCCACTGTTGATCCTTTTTCTAGTTAAAATTCCTTCATCTGCTTTCTCTCTCTTTGGCAGGCTTGATCAGTCGAGCAATGCCTCACGAGCGTGATAGTCCTCATCTACATCACATACGTGGATCCATATCCCAAGGTCGGCGTGATCTCAGAAACTCAAACTCATCTTTTAGCTATTGCTCTCATTTCTTTTGTCTTATATCTTTTTTTTTTTTTCTTTCTCTCCCAGGAATCCCGCGGGATGACTGTCAGCGCCGGGAGGTTAAACAGATGAAAAGAGAGGGTTCCCCATCACCCCGTGGCCCTGGTCATCCCACCGAAACTCTTAAATCACGCTCTCACGAGAGTATGGTGACCACCGTCAAAGAAGGAGGACGCTCCATCCACCTGATCCCTCCTGAGGGGGTTGCGATAGGCAAGCCTAAAGAAGGTTCAATTACCCAGGTGACTGGATTTAATTGGTGTTTGTAATTTTAATACAATTTTTAAAATGTAAAATCTTAAAGAACTACACTTCTCTTCCCATGTTTATTTTATATTAAACATAGTTTCATATTTTTTTTTTTTGTAACTGCTGAAAATACACAAGTGATATAAATCCTGAAGTTTACAAAATTATGAGAACTAGGGTACATTTTTGTGCCTCTAGACTCCTAAAAATAAAGGTCTCTGACAGGACAGGGTCTAATGACTCCCTTTCTTCTGGATCAAAATCCTTACATATGTCTTACTATAAATTCTTTAATAAGTTGTTCATTAAACGCATTCAAAAATAAAAAGAAAATCTAAAAGTAACAAGACTTGTTAAGAGTAAAGTATTGCTTTAACAGTATACTTGATCTACTACAGTAGATACCTTTCAACCCTGTGTCAAATTAACTGAATATTCACTAAATGTGTGTTCTACAGGGCACCCCTCTGAAACAAGAGCCTGTTGGCTCATCCAAGCGCCATGATGTGCGGTCCATAATCGCCAGCTCTCCTCGGCCTCCTTACTCTGGACTGCCTCCTCATCTAGAGCTGAGGCCCGAGCACAGAGGGTCTGACAGGGCCCGCTATGAGGAGGTGGGGAGCAAATCACGACCCAGCGCTGTGGTCAGCACCCCTGGCTCTCTGTCCCGTACTTCTCCCTTGGCACTTAGTGGAGAGCAGAGCAGCAGACCCCACCACAGTCCAGTTGGTTATGAAGATCACAAAAGACCCGGCTACCCTCCGTCCTCGCACAGAGCCTCTCCACTGTCCGGCAGAGAAACCTCACAGCGTGCACATGAAGGTATCATGTTTTAGCAATCACTGGCTTTCCGGAGCTGGTGGCAGTTCGCATGATGTTTAAATGTTGTTACACTATGTGTGACTTAGGCTCTAGTAAGGCCCAGCAGCAGGAGAGAAAAGCCACTCCCACCCCTCGAGAGATGAGCTCCACTAAGTCTCCACTGGCAGTTGGTGAGCACACTGCGTCTTTGGCTTACGAGAGGATCCTGCAGGGACTGGGAACAGAGATGTTTCGTGGCCAGATACCTCTATCATTTGATCCTGCAACTTTGCCCAGGGGAATCCCAATAGAGCCAGGTATTTGCAGTTTATTATATAATTGTTTATATTTATAAACAATTCATTTATTCATTTATAATGTTAGAAAAGATTTCCATTTTAAATAAATACCTTTCTTACCAACCAAATCAGCATACTAAAATGATTTCTGAAATATCATGTGACACTGAAGACTGGAGTATTGTTTGCTGAAAATTCAGCCTTGATTTACAGGAATAAACCACATTTTAAATTATTTTTTAAATAGAAGACAGTTGTTTTAATTTTTGTTCTCATTTCTCAATATAACTGATTAACAAATAAATACAGCATTGGTGAACAAACTGGCTCCAAACTTCTATTTGACTTGTATTATGCATTAATTTATTTGTCAGTTGGCTTTGACTTTTTCTTTTCTCCACAGCAGCGTATTACCTCCCCCGTCACCTGCCCCCTGGCCCTGGCTACCCTCACCCCTACCCACCCTACCTGATCAGAGGTTTCCCTGAAACAGCAGCCCTGGAGAACAGGCAAACGCTCTTCAACGATTACATAACCTCCCAGCAGATGCACCAGTGGCCAGCCGCTGCTGCCATGGCTGCTCAGAGACCCGACCTGCTCAGAGGTCTTACACCTCGAGAGCAGTCTCTTAACTTGGCCTACTCACCTACACCCAGAGGTGAGGGGTCCTTAAAGGACTTTTTGTCCTTCACATATTTTAAATCTTCTAAAGAGTCACTGACAATTGCATGAGAGTAAACAATGGTATATTAATTTTTTTCAAAAAAAATTATTCCAAATAGCCTGGTCATGCAGCTGAATACAAAAATAGGCAGTTGTATTAAAAACAGCTTGTTACATAAAAAAAAAAAATAATAATAATAAAAATGTTCTGTCCATTTACAGGAACATCTGCATCTCCCATGGATCGTATCACATACATCCCAGGAACCTCTCCAGCTTTCCCCAGCGGAGCCTACAACACATCTCCCATCTCACCAGGTAAAAAGCAACACGCTTACTCAAAAACAACATGGTGATTTAAGAGTAACTTTCTTTATAAGTTCACTTCATACTTCTGTCTCTCAACAGTGGGAGCCTCTCACATGAGCAAGATCCAAGGCAGTTCGACATCCTCAGAGAGAGAAAGAGAACGGGAGAGGGAGAGAGAGAGAGAAAGGGAAAGAGAGCGGGATCGTGAGCGAGAGCGGGATCGAGAGAGGGAGCGGGAACGAGACAGAGAGAGAGAGCGTGAGCGTGAGAAAGATCGGGACAGAGAAAGAGACAAGTCCCTCGGTCATGGTAACGTGGAACATGCCCCTATATGGAGACCAGGTGAGCGCCCTCACTGCCTTTTACTTTAAATGTGTACAGCCACTTTATGGAACATCTTTGTATTGTTTTCATTGCCATATATATATATATATATATATTATTTCCATTTTTATATTAGTATTTCAACTTCTATGTATTTTAAGTACATAGTTATTTATACATTTATTCATTTAACAGACGCTTTTATCCAAAGCGACTTACAGGTGGGGAAAACTCAAGCAATTAGTCCTATAAGAGGCAAAATACAACTTAGGAAGTGCTCATAATACCGTAGAACGGGCAAGGTTCAGATAAGTGCAGGCTAGAATTTATTCAGATTAATCAGATTTATTTCTTTTTTTTTTTATATGCTGATTTACAGCGATCGTTATAATTGGATTAATATTGAGTTGTTCTGTCACTGTAGTTTAGCAAATAATCAACATGGAGATCAGCGTTGCTAAATGTCTGAACATTGTGTCCAAACAGGGGCACCAGAACAGATGGGTGGTAGCAGCGGCAGCAGCAGTTCTCGTCCCCCGTCTCATCCCTACAGTCACCAGTCGTCTCCACTGTCCCCTCGCCCCCAGGACAACCTGCAGCAGAGACCTAGCGTTCTGCACAACACCAGCTCAAAGAGCCTCCCCAATTCTGAGCACAACAGTCCCTCTGTGCTGCGGTGAGTCTTCGCTTTTTAAACTTCTGCCTGATGGTCAGTCCAGTGAGATAAACAACATAATTTGTTTCCTTTAACTTTCTTCAGGCCACCAGGATCTGCTCGCTACCAGGGCTTCAGTGGGCACCTTCAGTCTGGTTTAGCCAATGAGGGTTACCCATCTGGTACAGTCTCAAATTCTAAAGATTCAAACAGAGATGGGGGCAAAAGCCATGGGCGTGGTGGTCTGCCCAAACATCCGGACCTTTCATCCTCTTCCAAGTCTGACCCCAAGCTGGCCAGTCCCGGTGCCGGTGGGTCATACCCCTCTCCATACGGCCAGGCCCCTGGTGCCCACCTTGGTCTGCCTACAAGTCGAGGGCACCCCATTCATACTTCCGAAAGCAACAGCGCCAGCAGTTCCATCCCGTCTCGCGGTGGGGATGGCATCAGCAGCGCGTCAAGTAGGGAAAAGACTCAAAACAAAGTGATGTCCATGCAGGAACACGAACTTCGAGTACTCGGTAAGACCACCATGACAGCGGCCAACTTCATAAACGCGATAATCATGCATCAAATTTCTTGTGATGCGGCGATGCCAGAGACTGGTGCGCTCGCGACCAACGGCACCTGCGATGGTAAGACGCTCTGGGACCTTTGGGCTGTTAACGCCACCTCCCCTCCCTTCCCCTCCCTGTCCTTCCTGTTCTCTACCAATCCACCCAACACCTCCTTCCATCTCTCCACCCTTCCTCTACCCCTCCTGCCCCCCTCCCCATCCTCTTACGTCTGTGGCCTAGTGCACGCTCGTGGTGGTTGGCGTTGATCAGAATCAACCTGGTTTTAATTTTTTTCTTTTTCTTTTTTGAATATGCTTCTAACTAGGGTTGTAACGGTATGAGATTTTTACGGTATGATAATCGTCTCAGAAAATATCACGGTTTCACAGGATACGGTATTAAACAACAGCTACAATGACCCTTAAATAAATAAAAGGAGATATGGGTTTTGGTCGAACATGGTTTATTGTAAATTTACCAAAAAAAAACATGGAAGGATGAGTCTAAAAAAATTAAATAAAGCTTTGCTTCTCCCATTTGAACAAAATAAGGAATAATTATTTCTCTTTATATTAGACAAGAATAAATCAAACTGTTCTTCTTTAGCAGCATATATGAGAGCAATATGAGCAGGGTCGTGCTGGATGGATGTAAAAGCAACTGAAATGTGGATATAACTGGGATGGGTTGTCTGATATAATTGGTCTGGATTCTATAATTCAATACAAAATATTTTATTGAAAATACAATCAGATGAAATGACACGAGAGGTCTACTAAATTAGAACATGGGCAAAAAAGCTAATATATTTAATATCAGTAATATATTTCAGTCCTTACTTGTTCAGGCTAAACCAAACTTTTTTTTTTTGATAGGTTGTACTAAACACCTTTGAGTTCTCAGTTAGTGTATTTGATGATTATTCTTTTAAATAAGATTATAAAATGATCATTAAGTGTTCACTGAGAGCAGCTCTGGATATGTTCACGTCTTCACATTGTGAGTGAGACAGCAGACGCTTTAAAAACCACAAGCATCACACAGACTTGAGTGTGTACTAGATATATTAGGTGAAGCGGCGCTGCTCATTCATACAGAGACACAGAATATCCAATTATATCCTGTATATTCACAGACACGCACATCGCGATTTGATTTACTGCACAGCTAGATTTTGATTTATCCAATTACATGACTGGATTCCCTCTGCATCACAGAAATAATACGTCCTTAATATTTTCATGTTCACGGAGGGATGGTGCCCGCGAATATGGGAGAACGTGTGGATATACTGTATCCATCTTCAAGGACAACCCCGCGATCATTTTTCGGATATCCAAAATATTCCTATACTGCAGATTTTAATGAGTTTTTCGGCGGGAGATAGAAATTAGAATTAGCAGCCTCTGTATCGGACCTTTTCTCCGCTGTGTGGGAGGAGTCTAAGCAGTCAAGCGCAAAGACGTTGCATATACTGCAGCGTGAGTAAGATCTGGTTTCATTTATTTATTTTTTTTTTCAAAACCGGTAATAAGCAAATGTGTCAATATCACGATAAACCGGTATACCGTTACAACCCTACTTCTAACTATTGCTTTTTATATATATTTTTTTTGGCATCTGAAGCATTGCTTAAAGACCACCAAAGGTTTACCTCCCCTTTTGCAATCACCTAAACCTATTTGACCATTAGCCAAATCCAAATTTTGAGGGGAGATTCAACATGTTTCAGTCCAAACTTCCACAAAGTAATGTCATGAGCTTCTGCTCTGTAACGGCCACAGGCGTATCTCTTAGTGGACTGATAACTCGCTCTACGCCCTAACGGTCCAGAATGACGTGTCTGGAAACAAGCTTTTCTAGACCAGAGGTCCTGAGGTGAACTTTAAGAGCTCAGTCATTCAACAGTCATGTGGTTGCTCGTTTCATAATGCCTCTTCATAATTGGCTTGCCTCTTGTTCTCCCCTTTTCCTTTTTTTTTTTTTTCTTTTTTATTAATTTGGGGAACAATCCATACCGCTACTTGTTTGCTTCTTGTTTCATTTCCTTTTTTTGGAGGGAGGGCACTGGCTCTTTGACAGTTTAATAGCTGCATGAAGCAAACAAATTTTTAGTTATAGAGAAAGAAGATGATGGATCTGGAGCTGAAAAATTTTCAAGGTGTTTGGTTTTTAATGGTTGTTAAATATCTGAAATCTTCCATCTTATTGAATCTACAGCCAAAAGATTAAAATAACACTAGTATCAAACAAAGTCTTGCTTGAGATTGAAAAGAGAGAAGTCATTAATAGTGTTACCGAAGATATGTTTAAAATAAATTCAGTTCTTTCGATGAACTGTCTGTTTATCAAAGAAAAAAAAACACTGTATCCACAAAGTATTAAACGACACAACTGCTATTCGTTATATAGTAGCATTGTTATATAGATATAACTATACAATATAATTTATATATTATATATGTTTATTCAATTTATTCATTATTTATATTCAGAAATACTGAACTGTTGCCAAGTGTCTGCAACCATTGTGGGATTATAATCAAAAATTCCTCATGATTCACATCTTTGCATTTTACAGATGTTGTTCTTGGACGTCATTAAAGTCTGTAAAAATTGTTCAGTAATTTGAATTAAATCCACGAATTTTCAATGTAAATATTACTGCTTTGTATGTATGTATGCATGTGTATATATATATATATATAAACTACATACATACATAATATATATATATATATATATATATATATTATGTATGTATGTATGTAGTTTAGACCATTTATATGTGGGAGACTTCCTCAAAACTACCACAAAAAAAAAAAAAAAAGAATTAAGTGGAATGGGAATCATACAACAGCCCTTAACTATTAACATTTGTCACTCACACTCATTTTCTGTCGTGTCAATATATGCTTTATACTGTTGTAAAGCTATTAATGTCTAGTGTGAAAAGAGTGGGGAAAATCCAGTGTACAGTTGCGTTATCCTGGTTTAAATAAAGATAGGATATCCCTGGTTCTTATGCCTGGTAATAAAGCAGATATATCCACCTCTCCTACCTTTACAGCTCATTTTAAACACGCAACATTGCTTCTGTTTTATTGTTATGTTTTTGTTCAAAGCATTTTTGCTAATCAGCACAGTGCTTACACTTCGCTACAGTCAGATTCCTCCGTAATGTTGGCTTGATCTCTGAACACACATGTGAGCAAGTCATTGAGTACTGTAATCCCAGAGCCTGTATGTGACCGCACCGCTTACACACCCATCTCTGCTCTTACCCTCAGAGTGATCCAGAGCCTTCTGACACCCCATACTCAACCGCACTTTCATGTTTTCTTCCCTTCTTGTCTACGTGTGCTTCCCTATCCTCTCTGCAGCTCACCACAATAGAACAATAGAACAGCTGTACGGGTCTGAGGACAGACTTTCTCCAGGTCAGCAGCCACCTTCAGGCGTCAAAAGCTCTCGAGTGGTCACCCTCGCCCAACACATCAGTGTAAGTGCAAAAGAAATGCCCCAAATTCTAGACCGTTAAGTCATATATGGCTGACTTTTACAGAGATTACCAAATATTTTCTCTTTACAGGAGGTAATCACTAAAGACTACACCCGCCAGTCACAGCAAGGCCAGATAGGGGGTCAATCATCTCTACAGCCTGTGTTTGGGTATCACAACTCCCCTGTGCTGGATCTCACTCGTCCTCCCAGTGCCCCACAAGCCCAGACCCCCACAGACCCCAACGCCCGCTATACACCAGAAGGTGCTGCTGGTGAGAGGGAGAGAGGGAGAGACAGGTCTCCTCCTCAGAGTAAGGCATCTCCTGTGAGTCTGGCTGCTGATGGGATTGAACCTGTTTCACCACCAGGGGCCGTTTCGGAGCCGGAGATGCCAGGAGCTGCCTACCCGAATGAACAAGCAGAGCAGGGGTATGTAACATAAGAGCAGATGCATTCACGCAATAAAGATGGGAATTAGAATGAATTAATTCAAACAACAACGACTTATTCTATTAAATTAACCCCTTTCACATTTCCTTGGTTCTCAGGGGTAGATGTCCTCATGATTGGGTGAACTTTCATAGTGGTGGATAGTAAACTACAACCATTATCATTTTTGCATTTCAGTTTGATTGTTAATAGCTCTGGAAGCATGTCATCCACAGTCTGTGAAAAGGGCCCATTTATTACCAAATCAGTAAAACTATTCGAAAAAGGATTCATTCATTAATTGAACATCACCTCTCATCCTGTGTTTTCGTTACTCATTCTCTGTTTTTGTGTCTCAGTATGGGATCTCGTTCACCGGCCAGTAGCTCTCAACCACCAGCTTTCTTCAGTAAACTGACTGAGAGCAACTCCGCTATTGTCAAGAGCAAGAAGGAAATGATTAAGAAGATGGTAGTCAGCGCAGAGGCTGAATTCAGTGAGTTAATGGGACTGAATCTGTTGGATTTTGACTGACATTAATAGACGTGTATATATATATATGTTATTGTTGCTGACTAAATGGCTGAAACTTATCTTTTCCTTTTCTTTTTTTTAGACCAGGGCCAACCTGGGACAGAAATCTTTAACATGCCTGCCTCTACAAATGCAGGTGAGCAGCTCTTCCAGTTGTGATCTTTTCTCCTCGACAGCAGTTCATTTTATACCACTTTATAGCTGCGTCTTTAGCACTTCACACACTCCTGTTTCTTTAACATAACCACTGTGACTTCTGTTTTAGGACCTGTGAGTGTACGCAGTCACCCGCCACCAGAGGCCAGTGGTAATACTATAGGTCTGGAGGCCATCATCAGGAAAGCCCTCATGGGCAAGTATGATGAACAGATGGATGATCGCTCGCCGTCCAACTCTGTCAACTCGATGAGTGGTGGCATGCCAGCTGTTGTTGGGCCGCCAACTTCAGCGGATGGGCGTTCTGAGGACCCCTACTCCCTGCCAGGTGCACAAAAAAACCTCTTGATTATTTATTATTAACCTCTTGATTACTTCATGGCAAGGTGTAAGATTTTGGCAGCATTTTTTGGAGCATAAGTGCTCACATGTAAATTATTAACAGAATGTGATAGTAAATTGTTACATGATGAGCCTGTCTTGAATGCAGGTGAGTTTTCTCACCTTGCTTGCTTCTATTTTAATAGTTTGCACCAAGGTAATGGTAAATTTGTTTAGTTGCATTAGTCCTATGCATACTTTTGGGTTTGCATATATTTTTCCCTGGTCAGAACAGACCTGTAACTTTTTATAGTTATGTTTCACCAGCTGAGAATTATTTTGCGAACACAGTATTCAGATTCATATATTCAGATATCTTAATACATGTCTGACTATCTTGGTTTTCTGTCCTGTGTTTGAATTCAGTTAAATCCAAAGGAGGGCGCTCTAATGGTCGCAAGACTAAGTCTCCTGGTCCTGGTCTGTCTGGAGGAGAGAGACCTTCATCTGTGTCCTCTGTCCACTCTGAGGGAGACTGTAACCGGCACACCCCCCTCACCAACAGAGTGTGGGAGGACAGGCCCTCATCTACAGGTATGTGCACGCACACACACACACACACACACACACACACACAATCGCAATATGGGTGAGAAGCATCTGCCAACTGAATTATTATTAAATAATTTAATCGATTTCAACTATTTAAAATCACTGTGTAATAAATTTGGGATAGTTCATGTTCAAGAACTTTATTTTCTTTCATTTTTGAAGCGAAATGCATTTCAGAAAGGTTGAGGTTGATTATTCATCTACTAATCAAAGAATCCTGAACATAAATTTCTCAGGGTTTTCTACAAAAATATCAAGCAGATTTTCAACATAGATGAACTCTTTCCACATCAAACACAGAATGTTCTGTTATTCATGAGACACTGTTTTCACGGTTATATGCTTGAAGGTGCTATTACTCATCTCCTGAGTTAATCTATAAAGTGCCAGTAAGACTAACGTTCTCATATGTGAGCGGAAAGTGGTAAAGGCCTGTGCGTGCTTTGGGAGTACTGATGGAAGTCATCTACTGCAGCTTTGCTTTAATAATAATAATACTGTATGTGATCCATTTGTATTTGATTAAAAAAAAAATAGTGGGGGGGGGAAACAATGCTAGAATAAATCTATTAAACTTAAACTTGCCAGGTATTCATACAACAAAATATTTTGGGGGGCCAAGAAATTTTGGTTAAAATTGAAGCTTAAAGTCAAAAACGCTGACAACTCTTTTTTCCAAAACACAGCATATTGAAATGATTTGTTAAGGATATGTAAATTCAGCTTTGTCATGAAATCAATTATATTTAAAAATACATTTTAAATAGTGAAATGTGAAATAGTGTTTCAAAAAAAGGCTTTTTACTGTATTTCTAATCCAATAAATGCAGCCTTTGTGAGCATAAAACACTGTTGTTCCAAAATCCTATCAGATGGTGCTGTATATTTTATGTACAGTGCTGTCAAAAGATTATGTTTGTACTGTGTATATTTATTTTCTATATATAAAGACACACATACAGCATAAATTATGAAAATATTTACATGCATTATAGTCATATAAATTAATTTATTTAAAACAGAAATGCAACACATTTTTCTTATATGCATACATATACAATAAACAAATATATAAAGTAAACAAAATTTTTTATTTTGGATGCGATTAATTATTTGACAGTGCTAATTTATATATGTGTATATATATATATATTCTCTGACCTTTTTTTCTGGTTCCTCCTTTCAGGCCCCACTCCATTCCCCTGTAACCCCCTCACCATGCAGATGCGTCTCCCCAGTGGGATGATGTCGGGACCCTCACCTTCCCCAACGCAGCAGGGCACTTCGGCGCCTCCACAGGGCCAGGCTCAACCCCGCACCTGGGAGGAAGAACCCAAACCTCTGCTGTGCTCTCAGTACGAGACCCTGTCAGACAGCGAGTGAACACGCACCTCACGCCGCATACACTAGGACTGAACGTTTGCTGCTTATGAACAGCATGAGCTCCTGTAAAGCTTATGTTCCTGTAAACAGGGATGTTCGTGAACACACACGTATTCATGTCCATACTGACATACGGGAACACACGCGTGCATCTGCGCTCATGCCCTCTGATACCTCTACACACACAGTCATGCATACAGAGACACACATCCCATAACCCACCCCAAGCGCGTGCACGCATCAGTGGAAGTGCATTACATGGCTGCAGACGTGTGTTAATGTGTCAGTGTGTTTGTGAATGCGCACACATGTATTAGCGTGTGCGTCACTCCAGGACTACTTGTAGGATGAATCACTTTTTAGTTTTTTTTTTTTTTTTATATGAATATATAAATATATATATACTTCTATTCGTGTCGTCTTGCAGGCCTTATCAGAGTTGACTCATGGACTCATCTGTTTTGTTGGCGCGTTTGGAGCATTCCTCATTAGACTGCTCAGGACACACTCTTATACTGTAATACAACTGCAAATTGTTTTTGTTTTTTGTGTGTGTGGGTCGCGTAATGCAAAGGCTGGATGAATCCTCTGCAGAAATAAGCACCCTCATACACACACACACACACACATCTCATGTGCATCTGCAGTCCTTCATGATGGATGCCAAGAAGACCCTGTTGGATTTTCGTTTTTACGCATCTGATGCTGTTGGGCCATCCGAGTATGTGTGTGATGATACAAGACCTTCAGAGAGGCAGGTTAGCTGAACCCTGCGCTAAACTCGACTGGATTTCATTTGATCCTGTCACATTCTGTCCTTACCATGCTTCTTCTGAGAGTTTACATGGGCGGCCAAATCATTGGTTTACAGGGTACACATAATGTTCATTTGTTAACATCAAACTTCATTTTTTTTTAGTGTCGACACTCAGAAGTGATTCTAGCTGACCAATAATACGTTCGTCTTTTCCGTCATCTCTCTTTGATAGTAGATGTGCGAGTTTAGTTTCAAACTTTATGTACATGAACCTTTGCATGTTTTTTTTTTTTTTTCGTAATGAGTTAAGCACTTAGTCGGCAAACGGTTCTTGTCGGTGTATTTCAACGGATGCCGACCTGAATGCAGCATTTATTTTCGTTTTTTCTCCTACAGTGTTTTGTTGATTTGTTTCGTCACCTACCTTGTCAAGTGTTCCACTCTCTTGCGACAATCACTGGCAGAGAGTTGAGCGAGTGGACGCATCTTTAGGGGAAGCTGCTTTATCACGTCTGAACGTCCCAGCAGACCTGATTTTTAATTTTTCACATCTTCTATTTGTTGAAGAGTTAAAGCCATGCTGTTTGGCCAGTCCTTTGACATGACACTCACTGAGAGCTGCTTTACTTTCGCTCTTTGTGCTTGAACGAAGGGTTCGGGATGTGTTTTTTTTTCTTCTGTGGGCTCTTTTGAGGAGATATATCCTGCGTAGTAAAATGAAATGGAGGTAGGCATACGGCACACCTCACGTAACCTGTAGTCCTTCACTCTGTACAGTTTTAAAGATAATTCTAGTGTTAAGTGCCATGTATTTGACATATACATTTCTGAACTTAAAACTACCAAGTGACTACGCACAATTGTTTTTTCCCCTCCTTGTTATGCCAGGGTTGTACAATTTGTCACAATTTAAACCCGTGAAGGAGACGGTCTCCTTTCCAAAACGCCTCTCTTTCGGACCACCTCAGCGGTGGGGTTACTAATTGCTTTGCATGCATATTAGATATAATGAAATGTTTTAATTCGTATTGTTTGACTTTTATTTGTCACATGGTTTTACTGTAAAAAGGTATCTTTAACAGTTCAAACTGCAATGCGCATTGTAATCTCCAGACTTCTGGGATATTTTTGGAAGCTAATTAAAAGATGGAACGTCAAAGTTCAGCAGTGGGTTTTATCCGGTGGGGGCTTTTGTTGTTGCTTTGGTCGAGGACAGTTTTAGTGCACTACCTAGTGTGGTTTTGTGAAATGGGGCTTTATCTTCAGTCACTTCAATCCCAGATACACTCTCATCAAGATCCCTGAACGGGGTGTGCGAACAGTAGCTATACTTAAAAAAAAAACAATAACATCTACACAGACATCACAGAATGCTCTGCTCTGATTTTGAGAATCATCCTCTAACATATCACTCCAGACAGTATTGTATTTAGTGGACAAGTCACTCTAAAGTTCAGTGTTTTCTTGTATAGCGAGCCCTCTTTCCTCTATATCGACTGTTTGTTTGACCTTTTTACTGAGGACAGTATTGCACTTTCCTTAGATGAGGAGGCGTTCTCACTTGTAACTGATAAACGTGAATGAAGCTGAGATTAAAACAAATGAAGAGGAGAGAGATGCAAAAACAGCAGTAATCATCGCCCCTCTGAAGATGGGAAAGGTTACGTGGGTATTTGGGTGGCATCTGTTTTTGTACAACCATTTTGTGCACATTGCTTTTTTTTTCTTTTTGTACTAAGACCCACTGTATTATAGCGAGGAGTGTAAATAGACCTAAAAGGATGTACATATTTATGTGATTTGCTGCAAGATTGATATTCACACTGTTGTATTTCAACATGGCCACCAGCAAGCTTTGTGGATAGCAGTGTAAAAATTAAACGGAAAAAAACAGACACTGCCTTAATGTTTAAATAAAAAGCTTATTGCCATTGATTTGTTTGTCTTTTTTTATTGTGCCAGTGTTGTGATGCACATTGTGCTCGTTCTGTTATCGGTAGTATTTATTTATTTGTCAATTTATAATTTCTTAATCCTGATCCTGAAAAATCTGCTGGTTCAGCTCGTAATGGGCTTATAAACACAATCAGGTTTACGAAGATGTCAAAAATTCAGGGGTTAGAGATATTGACTCTATACTCTATACACCTCCAGTTCTAGTGCTGCATAAAACTAGCTGCTGTTTCTCTAGTTGTAAAAGAGCACCAGAGTTGCTGTGCTTGTTTGTAGAACTGCACAATTTGGCTAGCACTAGTAGGACTTAAGTCCTAGGAATTATTAAAATTAAACGATGCAAGAAAACAACACTATAGTTAGATGTCGTTACAAAAAAAAATTGTAAAAACACTAATGTGATGCGTACTCTAGCCTAACGACTAGTGGGTGTGCACTGGTTGTACACTCATTATACTGAGGTGCACTCAGAGGTGAACCAAGGTGAAGCGGGGCCCCCAGGGAAAATGAATAGATCAAGCCCTTCTAAAATATTATTTCATTAATATATATTTTTTGCCTAAATATACATTTATACAACATAAAGAAGTAGTCAAAACACAATTAACATAAATAGTTTATTTTTTTTAAACAAAGTGCATTTTCTTTGACAAAATATGAATCTAAAATGTTAGTTTTTTTCAATTGCTTAGACTCTAAAATTAAAACTTTCTCACATTTAACAAATCCCTATACTCGAAGAGCAAAACACCGGCCTAGATTTGCACAACTGTAAGCACCTGTTCGCTTCACAATGTTTGCAAAACATAACACACAGTGATTTGCAAAACACTAAATATTGTTTATCAAATGCATTCCGGGAGGAGGGGTCGAAGGCAGTTAAGATCTCCGCCTCCCCAATCTTTCTATTATCTTGTTATCCTATCAGAAGCTCTAAATCGCCTTATAAATCACAATAGATTTCTATATAGATTTCTTTAGTTTAGTCGATTAGGTCGTTAAAGGGAATATTGTTGTTGAACAACCTAGGGTGCGTCCTGTGTCCCACCCACACGACCTTACAGGACACACCCTAGTCCTAATTCCAAGTAGTCCCTGGGCTGAACTGACAGCGCCGGCCAAACTCGACCGAATTCTCTTACCTGTAAGGGCGGCCTCTCCCTAATCGTACAGGAAGTTATATAGCTCTTCCATGGGAGGCAGATCATTCAGTGTTGCTGCACCTAAACTTTGGAACTCTCTACCATACTCACTCCGTTCTGTTAACAATATCTCAGATTTTAAATCCGTACATAAAACTCATCTGTTTGCTGAATGTTACACCTCTGAGTCGTTACTATTCGGTTCCTGTGAAAAACTGTTCCAGTGGGTGGAGTTTACGTAAATAGTCATGAGCTTCTCTGTTGTGGGCGTGTCCTTGACTGGAAGTGAAAATATTAGTGCACGCTCCTCAAATCCTTACTTGTTTAATAGATTATTTTGAACAGTTAATAAAGTTTTAATGTCACATAATGATTAGCATTAACTCCAACAGTGGCAAAACAATGCATATTTGTGTAATATGATAGTTTGTAACATTTTTTGCTTTTAATGGATTGATTACAAGCACACAGCAGAGCTATCAATAAAATAACCTGTTTTACCTAATATAGTTTTTACTCTTTGTTCTTTAGTTTTTTATATATTACATTTGTGGGGCTTGATTTTTGATAGTTTAATTTGATTAGCCTTGTTATCATTCGTGACTAAATCAGTTTGTATGTAACTATGCATAAAAACAATCCTCTACAAATATATCTGTTTTCGTTTTCAAAATCCTTTCACAATAGCCTGTTTGGGAATCACCAATCTCCAAGTACTAATAGATTATAATATATTGGAGGTAGTAGTCCACCCAAAATCATCATCATTTACCTGTTTGAAAGCAAAAAAGTATTGTGGCCTGGCGAGGAACTACACGAGAGAGCAAGACTCAAGTGAGCCCCTCAAGTGATATTCATTATGTCATGAATCAATGTGTTAATAATGTTAAACATTTTATTCAAAATTATTTTTTCAAGTTTTAAAACTAATACATGCAATGAAACCCAAATGTTTTGGTCAGCCAACCTCTGTTCTCATGTTTCCCTTCTGAGATTAATATCTTCTGAGATTAATTAAAGTTACTATATTTAAAACAACACTTTAATGTTCACAGATCTCTGATGTGGGTTAATAGACATACAGGTTAACAATTTTAGTAAGGGTTTTATTTGTACTGTTTTTAAACTATACTCAAAATTACATCGGATAACATGAACTTTTCTTGCATTCATTAAATGTTACTATAAGTACAAACTGAAAACACATGGAAGGTTTTCCTCCAGGATGCCTCAAGTGCCCTTAATAGCAATAATCAATAATCAAGTTAGATTAATAACAATAAATGCTGCTGACAATTACTCTATATTTTTTAATGTCTATATGCCTATGGAGCCCTGTCTTGGCCCCTTTACCAATAAAATGTAACTATTAATCTCAATTTTGCTAAATTAAAGGATCTGGCTCGCATCAGTCACATGACTGCCATTAACCAATGCTCGCCCTTGAGGGCAGAGCGCGCTCGTTACGAGCCGGGTACAAGCTCGCAAAGTGCACGCACATTTTCTGCAGGCTGGGTATTGCGGAGCTGGAGGAGAAACAAGCAAATTAATTGGAAGGTGCAGACTGCAGCAAAATAGTAAGTAGGGTGTACAGCGCACACTATAGTCTATAACAACAAATGAATTGAAATAAATGAGCGTGCTGTTTGTGCA
>JAUMHR010000050.1:666473-687526 GCA_032361145.1 Enteromius fasciolatus
CGACACACAGCGTCTCCAGAACATGGCGCCCGCAGCAACACTACAGACAGAATAATAGCTCCGCCTTCTTTCTTTGTTGTAACACTCCAAGGAGGAAGGAAAACTTGAAATCGCTTTAAAAATGTGTATTTCATACTTGCAATGTGATGATCAATATAACATTGTGATTATCTGGTTAGTAATTTTTTTTTTTTTTTTTCCCTTTTGAAAAACCTAAAGTAATCCATTAAAGTAAACTTGAATAGCAGATTTCCAGCGTGACTCTAAACCCGTGTGCAGTACCACTAATGGTTTGTCAGAGCTGCTCACGTGTCACAAGTTTTTCACCCAAAGCATCTCCTTAATCATCACATTGTGACATGCTCATATGAGTGCTGAACTGAAATTCTCAGGGGTCACATGTTTGCACTTCTGCGGTCTCTGAGTAACCTCACATGAGTTTTTTGTCATGTAGAGCGGCGTCTCTGAAGTACTTCTCCCGCTATCAGCAGGACTCTGATCAGATCTGTGAGACTCATTTAAACTCTGATTCTGATGAAGAACATCTGACAGACCACACAAGGAAATACACCCTGATGGGTCAATACACACCAGACTCAACCAAAGCAGATGCTGAGGAGCTCAGCGGAGCAGCAGGAGTCTGGGGCGGTCAGACCAGAGCCGGAGTCATTCAGTCGATATACAGAACTATCTGAAGGGCATCTGGACACAATACAGCAGTGACTGCATTCACTATTTCACACCAGAGAAAGCGTTACACTAACAAACTGTACATAAATTAAATAATTTTTTTTTTCTAAGCTTATTAACAATGAATTTTCTGTTTCATCTCGTTTCTAAACACTCAGGGCACAATTATGCATCTCCTGGGTCTAGATTAGAAAGTGCCGATCAAAAACACAGACAAGGAAGATGAAGAAAAGAGTAATCTAATATGTAAGCATTTGCATATGAAAAATAATGTGATAATCAACACTAGCACATAAAAATGAAAACTGCCTAATGTTGAGTGAAATATTGATCCACAAAGTGGTAAACGCCTGTGCAACCTTAAGGAATACTGATGGAAGCCATCTACAGTGCCTTTACTTTGATAATAGCACTGGACAGATGATGTATTATTTAAAAAAAGAAAAAAAAAGATTTTCTCAGATTTTTAATAAATTAAAAAAAAAAAAATTATAAAACCTACATAAATAAAATTTTTAATAAAAAAGGAATGCTTGAATTTAGGAATTTTTAAAGAGTGTTAATTTTGATGTATTGTATTCAATGGTATTTTTGTGAAAATCATCAAAAAATGGAAGTGAAGGATGGATTAACATGTCAAAAATCAAAAACTTGCATTGTTCTAAGTAAACATCTTGAACACATGAGATGTTAATTTCTCAATCAGATTGACTGAACATAGATTTGAACAGAATGAGAGTGTGTGCGAGTACATACTTGTTCTGAGGGGAGAATAAATAAATGGACCAATCCTCTCTCTTCTCACACCAGACTGGACGATAGACCTCCATCATCTTCTGGATACGGAAGCAGAGGCTCTGTGACACACACACACACACACACACACACACGACTCTGGTTGTCTGAGATAAAGGCAACTATTTCCAATTTATTCTGAATAACGGTTTAATTTTCCCTGGGAGACGTTTCCAATAAACGGAGTAAAACATGAGGATTAACGCATCCGTATGACATCCATATTCATATGAGCGGACAGCTGCTGTGACCCAGCGGAGTTTGGCTATTGTGTTTGCTGTCATTTTTCATAATGAGCTTCTTCATGTTGTTTATCCTCTGCATACAAACACACGTCTGTGAATCTACTGCTGCTCTATTTCACTTACTGTACGAGACGTTTATTAAATGCTAAAATGAGCCGAGTTTCTCCTCAGTCGTCTGTCAGACGTGACGATGTGCCGCTCAGCAGAGAATCACTCTAATGATACGCTCAAACTGATTCACAATAGCGTTTTTAAATCACTTCACTGAGAGCAAGAGCTTCCTGAAGGACCTTTAAAACTGTGAGATATCGTCAGGCTCAGAGAGAATGTGTAACTTTATTCCACTTTTCATGTGCAGCTTTTCAGAGAAAATCATCTGAAATTAGCATAATGGATTCAACAGCAGAGCAGAGAGATCTGAACCCTTACAGACCGCTGAAGGCAACCACTCTAACCAACTATACGTCTATCAGCCTATCTATTCACTTCGATCCATATACGCCTATCTATCTATCTATCCACCTGTATATGGATCTATATGTTTATCTACTTACTTGTTTATATTTATCTATCCAACTATTCGTCTGTGTATCTGTTTATCTACCTATCTATGAATTTATGCCTATCTACTGTACCCATCTTTCTACCTATCTATCCAACTGCCTATGCATCTATATTGCCTGTCTGTCCAACTAAACTATCTATCCATCCATTTATCTGTATTGAAGAGGAACGCTTCCTCATTGTAAATATTAAGATCTCATTTATAAGAAACACTTCTAGCTGTTTCGGAAAGATGTTCTGCACTCACATATTCGATGTCTTCCTCCAGGTCGTTCTTGTCTTTGCGTGCATTGAGCTGTGGATAAACCTCTCCCAGTAGTGTCCCCTGAGGGCCAGGGCCCTTTCCATTGCAGTCCTGGTGTTCAGCAGACACGCTCTTCTTCCGGAGCAGCGGGGGGCGCTGCAGGAGTTCAGGCAGCTCGAGTGAGAGAGCCCGGCGGTGTCTGCGGGAGAGGAAGGGTGGCTGGGGCAGGAGAGACTCGTGTTCGGCCGGGTGTGAGTGAGCGCTGCGGACCCGTAAACTCCCCCCGATGACCCCTCCGGTCCTCAGGCCACGGGTGGAGCGACCTGCGCTGTTCCAGCTACACCTCCGGCTCCAGGACGGCTGAGGAGGCGCACGCCCCCAGTGGTGGTAATGGGAACTGTGGCGCTACAGAGAATGAAGGAAACCACCGATGGCACATGGAGTATTCAGACGATCTCTTTAATACTTTTCTGCACCTTGACAGACGTAATTGTTTGGTAATAAATGGGACAATCACAAGTCTCCTGGTTTTCATCCTAAATATCATAAATTGCATTCCGAGGATGAACAAAACTTTCACGGGTTTGGAGAGAGATGGGGGTAAGTGATTAATGACGAAATTTTCATTATGAGGTGGAGTAACCCTTTAAGAAAGGATTTAAGAAATGAAAATTGTTAAAAAATGTGAAATTCTCAAAAGTAGTTCTCAAATATGAAACATTAAGTTTTAACATCCTGAGGCTGGATTCACAAAAATCCTCTTGAAGTTAAAAAATGTATTTTTCTGGTTGTTTGGTATTTATAGTGGTGGCCAAAATGGTTAGAATGTTTATTGCGATATTTGCCATTACAAAACCCATGAAATGAATGAATGAATGAATCTGCTGAATTATGGACTGGGCCCTCAAAGCCCAGATCAAGCAAATTTGGGGCGAGTTGGAAAATAAACTGGACTGATCTATTGTATATATAAAGGAAAGCCTTTGGCTTGAGTTCCAGAAGGCATGGGATAACATTAATGTTAAAGTTCCCAGGAAAATAGGAAAAAAATAGAAAACATTCTCAGGAAATATTGAACCATTTATAAAACAGTAGAACTTATCTGATATTTGTTGTGTTCAGTGCAACCATCTGCATTTTTCAAGAACATCAATAAAGTCATTTTGATAATAAAATACGTTTTGAAGGCAATATTTTCAATATGTTCATATCTGTCAGCTGTTCTAACCATTTTGGCCACCATTGTATAGGCTAACAAGCTCCCTATTTCACTTGTTTCTGTTTCATTATTACATTTTGAATTCTCAAAAAGTTACCATGCATAATTATTATTGATCATTCATTGGTGCCTACTCATCCACATCCATAGCCAGTCGTGGTGAGTATTAAAATGTTGTGCTCAAATGCAAAAAAAAAAGTAATTTTAATATGGCTTTTAAGAATATTCTTTTCAAAAAAACATGAACAATCATAATGGATAATATAAGAACATTACATTATATAACAGTATATAACTTTTTTCTTAAGAAACAAAATAAGAAAAACATTCCAGCTAGAAAGTATTTTATTCTTGAATGACTGGTGAATCTGTTGCCTGACTCCTAACGAGCCTTTAAGCGCTGCGGATGAGTTAACTTGTGGTGTGCGTGTGTTAATTGCAGTCGTGGTGTTTCTGATCTCGCTGACTGCACTCGCTCATTTTTAGCAGCGTGAGCGGCAAAAACAGTTGCCATAGAAACTTGTGTTCTCCGGCGTCAAGCTCTCGTTTTGACCTGACGCTCACGAAGCCTCAGCGTTCACATCTGAGCGTCAATAAAGTGTCAGAGTTCAGACGTCACGTTCGGGGACTCGAAACCTTCAGGATGAGTGATTTACGCAGCATTCGTTCTGTATGAAGTGTGCAAACTGAGCGTTCACAGGGTTTTACCGTGTTTTACCGTGTTCCCAGAGACTCTTTCCCACCGCAATTTCCAGACGGCACGTGACTTTAAGAACAACAGCCCAACACACTATATTTAACCCAAGCAGCTCGCGCTCGTCTCTCTCGATACACACGGCTGCTTCAATTAAAAGAGGGGTTGCTATGGAAACCCCAAAAGCCTTGGCTGAGGGTCCGTTGCACATTATCAAGAGAAATTTGGTCTCTCACAAACACACACACACAGACGACTCCCTGCTTGAGGGATTTTCTAATTCCAAACATTAATCTGCACTAATGTTTCCTTGACTCATTACATCCACACACACACACACACACACACACAACGAATGATCATCTGACATGATGGCATTGATTTCTTTATTGACTGACCAGAGACGAGGATCTCCTGCCCAGGCAGATGGTTCTGCTCCGGTGGTTTTCTTCAGAGAAGCCGGTCTTGGTCTTCTCCTCTGCCAGCGGCGCCAGATCCAGATGCCCGTTAGGAGTGAGGGACGAAAGCTTGGGATCTGGAGGAAAGAAAGCACAGTCATCCAAAGCCAAGAGCAGATCTCTGGCCTTTAACACCGGCCGTGAAGCTCTCCGGAGACGGCACTAATGTCTCTTTCATGAGTCCCTGTGGACTTCTTTGCTCTTTACAGACACAGAACCCAGCGGATTAACGGTCCATCAAAGTGTCAAACAATCCCACAGGACTAAACAATAAAAGACGCTCAGATTTCACCATCTCAAGTCTGTTTATCATCTCAACCGAGAGCAAAAACACCGCTTGAGTGGATTCCTATATGATGTTTGCAAAAACATTTTCTCTCAGAACGCCTTTTCATAATTTCCAGGAATCAGTGTGCATAGATTTGAAGAAGAGTCCAAATCAAGATCACATTATTAATAAGTCAAGTCAGAGACATGATGGGATATGTTTGATGTATTTGCCATGTTTCATGGACACTAAAGCAGCATCTCATTAGTATAACATTTTGATTCGCCTGCACATCTAGTTTCCACCAACTTGTATCTATTCGTGGCAAATGTGTCATACCGGAGAACGTGAGCGAGTTTTTGTGCTGTTCACTTCTATTAGAGGAAGATCCTTCATCATCACCATCATCATCATCATCAGAGTACGAGCGATTGGCATCACCCTGAAACACACAGAACAGGACAGCACTCAGTCATTTCACAACGTCAAAGAGCTTTTTCAGCACAAATTTTCCTTTATAAAAAGGGTTCACAGAAATAGAGTCTGGTGGGGATGAATGTGACGAGCTGCACAAACATTTGTTAATTACACTCATTTGAACTAACAATGAACTCAATTCTACTGATTTTATGTAATGTAAATATTTACTGATATATTGTTTTAATCCATAAATGTTTAACATTATGCACCGTGAATCAATATATTGTTTATGTCTAAAAAAGGATTAATGAATGGCATATTGTTGATTGTTTTAGCTAATTTACCAAATGCATTAACTAACATTAACCAATTAAACTGAAGAACTGCTTTGCCTCACTCTAGTCAAGAGGTATTAAGATTAAAATAATTTGTTTCAGCTATTCTGATTCGTTCACTGTTCGAATCAATGTGCAGCTCCAGGAATCAAACTGAATCAGACAGCCGAATCAATGAAGCACCGAAGCGATTGAAATGACTCACCTCAGCCTGGAATCCCTCCACCAGAATAGCCACCAGCAGGTTAAACAGCACATAGTTCCCAAATGTCATCAGAGCCACGAAGTACAGAGCTGCCAGAGGAGACGTGGAGGCCATGCCATTATACAGAACCACGTTCCAGTCCTCCTGAGTCAAGATCTGCGCAAACACACAAGGAGAGAGTTGTTTGTATACTCCTTATTAAAGCTCTTGTTCTGGCCAGACTATTGCAGTGCTCTCTTGGTCTTCCAGCCAGTTTCATCAAACCTCTACAATTAATCCAGAACACGCAGCAAGATTAATTTTTAATAAGCCAAAAATAACGCATGTGACACCTCTGTTCATCGGTCTGCACTGGCTTCCAATAGCTGCTTGCATAAGTTCAAGGCATTAGTGGCTGCCTACAAAACCACCTCTGGCTCTGCATCCCATTACCTTAATTCATTACTTCAGACACATGAGTGATATAACAACCTAGGCTAACCGAGACTTGTCACAGCACTTGTTGATTATAGCTCTTTTGTTGGTTTTGATTTCTTCTATTGTCACAAGTCGCTGTGGATAAAAGCATCTGCTGAATCATGTAAGTGTGAGTATGTGTGACATCTCTCTCTTTCTCTCTTCACCTGAAACACAGTGACGATCGCCCAGAGCAGAGAGTCAAAGTTCTTTCTGTCCGGGACAGTGTCTCCAGTGTCCGTCTTCAGACTGAACTTGCAGCCGAATATATGCATTCCTAAAATACTGCAGTCACACAGAGAGAGACGCGTGATTCAAAAATACTGCAGTATTCTGAAATCATTAGTCTCCAACTGACACACACCTGAAGATGAAGATGAAGAGCATCAGCAGCATGCAGAATGTGGCCACATTGTCCATGGTCTTCATCAGGACCACCAGCTGTCTGCGCAGCGCCGGCATGAACCGGACCAACTTCAGGACCCGCAGCAAGCGGAAGGTGCGGAGCACTGAGAGCCCGCCGTCAGACTGACCCACGATCTCACACACGCTGACATTAGGACAGACATTAATGACTACTGTTCAGAAGTGTTTTGTTGAAGAACAGTGAAACCTTCTATCACACACGTCTCATTATACTATAGATTTGCATTTGAAGACGATAAAGGATTTATTTCAAATAAATGGTGGGGGGGGGTTTTCAACTTTTTATTGATCTGTGAATCCTGAAAAATCTAATTTATCATGGTCTCCACAAAAACATTGGGCAGCACACGTTTTTAACATTGATAATAATCAGAAATGTCTCTAGCATATTCCTGTTCCTTATTTAGATTTATTTTGGCCAGTAAAATGTTTTGTTGACAGTGTGGTATTGAGCAGCCAATCTGTATATTATTATATTTGTGAAGGATCTTGTGACACAGAAGAGTAACGATGCTGAAAATCCAGCTTTGGTCACGGCAATCAATCCCATTATTCATATATAACAGCTATTTCAATTTCCACTGTATTTTTGATCAAATAAATGCAGCCATGGTAAGCCGAAGAGTCTTCTTTCAGAAACATTACTTGGATGTGACAAGTCCAACTCCCTATCCATTAGGCCACGACTGCCCCTACAAACTATTACCAACCCTCAATTTTGTGTATCCAGTTTAAGGTGCATTAAACCCTTAAAAATACTTTAAATGTAAAAGAAAAGCATCAGCAGATGTTTGACTGGTAATTACCTGATGATCACAATGATCCCATCAAAGATGTTGTACGGATTGCGCAGGTAATTAAAGCAGCCGAATGCTGTGAGCTTGAGGATCATCTCCAGAGCAAACATACTGGTGAAGACGATGTTACAGATCTCCAGAACATTAGTGAGCTCCTCCGGCTGAACACACACACAGAATGAGAACATGAAACACATCATTAACTGAAATAATGAACAGAAACAATGATGAGACACATAGGTTCTCATCAACTCATCCATATGTTCTTCAGCTCATTCAAGAATCACTGGAAGAGTACCAAATCACCAGTTGTTTAATAGGTTGGGCTTTAGCTTATATCATTCCGTCTATAGAAAAATACTGTGTCTGTGAGTGCGTGCGTGTGTGTGTGTGTGTGAGCACCTGGTATTTATCACCTTATGGGGATAGGAATCCCCACAAAGATAGGAATACCAGTAAATTTTGACCTTGTGGGGACATTTCTTAGGTCCCCATGAGGAAACAAGCTCATAAATCACACGGAGTTACGTTTTTTGAAAATCCAAAAATGCACACAGTTTCCTGTAAGGGGTAGGTTTAGGTGTAGGACAATACCACATACAGTTTGTACAGTATAAAAACCATTGGGCCTATGGAATGTCCCCATAAAACATGTAAACCCAACAAGAGTGTGTGTGTGTGTGTGTGTGTGTGTGTGTGTTTGACCTGCTCATGATGCTCTATGCCCATACTGATGGTGTTAATGAGGATGGCCACCATTATTCCTCTGTTGAAGTATTTACTCTCCACGATGCCCCACAGTTTGACCCTCATCTCCATCCACAGCTCTTGGCTCCGCCTCCGACACGCCCCCTGCACCCTATTGCACCTGTCTGTCTCCTCATCTGCCTCCTCCTCTGTCTCCTGATTGGCTGCTGAGGCAGAAGGTGCAGCTCCATCTGTAGTGCAGTGAGAGAAGCGCTCAGTGCTGCATGCATCCATCCATTCATTCTGTCATCCAGTTCCCGCACTCTCCTCCTCACCATGTTGTTGTAAGCTCTTGTCTCCCCTGTTGATGTTTGTTTTCTCATGCATCTGCTCCGGTGGTTTGCAGAAGAGCGTCCTGAAGAAGGCAGCGATGCGTCGGCGCGTCTTGCGGAGGACGTGGCAGACGAGCTGGAAGATCTCCTCGTAGCAGTCGCCAGGTTCGGCCAGAGAGGCCAGCGTGCTGGAGGACAGGCAGGCAGCTCGCTGCTCCTGCATCAGCTGATGCTCACGCTGTTTGGTCTCTGAAAACTGAGTCGCTATGACGACCAAACACAGGTTTATCATGAAGAACGAGCCAACCTGTGGAGTTATGCAAAGATTCAGAAAGAGAAGCACACTCCTCACTGCAAACACTCACACTCACTTCAAAACATCTCACTGCAAACACTCAAATCAAATATTCACTTCAAACACTCCCTCATCTCACTGCAAATACTCACTTATCTCAAACACGCACTCATCTTACTGAAAACACTGACTCATCTCATCTCAAACACTCACACTTACTTCAAACACTGACTCATTTCAGAGCAAACACTCCCTCATCTCACTGCAAGCACTCACTTATCTCATCTCAAACACTTCAGAAAAACACTCACTCATCTCAAACACTGACTCATTTCAGAGCAAACACTCACTTCAAAACACTCACCCATCTGACTTCAAACACTCCCTCATCTCACTTTAACCCGATGGGGTCTGAGGTAATTTGGGGGTCCTGAGATGTTATGACATGCTCTGATATTTGTGGTTATTTCAGCTACTTATAACATCATGTTGACCAACATGTAGTTGTTTTTGTATTCAGCACAAACTGTGCTACAATAATATGTGACCAAGATGGATGTACATGTTTCCATTTTTTAGAAAACAAATATTATGCATTAATATTAAGTTTTGGGGAAATAAAAGTATCTGAAATAAGGCCATAAAACTCATACTGACCAGTCCTGAATAAGACTTAACCAGACTTTTAGGCTAGAATATTTACTTCAAAATGATGTGAAAATCATTCCACTTTCTTTTTCACAGAAAACACTAATGTTTTACATTTTTAAAAACATGTTTTGAGGCCAAAAGCCCTGTATGCGAGAGAGTGACAATGGCCATTAATATTATGTGATTCTCGCCTGAAGAGACAAAGGTCCCTCCCCTAATGGCCCATTAGTGTTACTGTAACTGTGGCAGGTAAGAAAGAATGTGAGGAGATGGTTTTTAAAATTATTTGTTTTTTATTTACAATACAGTATGATTTAAATATACATAATGAAGGTCAAAGATGCATTATTGAGCACACTGATCTAACTACAGAGATGTGAATAGACTTTAAGTCAATCCTAAAAGCACTCTCTCATGTCACTTTAAGCACTCACTCATCTCAAACACTCACACATGGGCGTCAGAACCATTTTATGTGGATGGGACAGGACAATAAAAACCAATGATATTGGACCTACCCACTTTTACCATCTCTAATTCATCGAATATTTCTGTGCCGTAGGTCAAATCCATTCCACAAGACGAATACTAGTAAAATTAAACTCAATTTCAAGCACTGGTGTAGCGGTGCCTGGAGAAAATGGTATACTATTAATTTAGACCCTTAATGAAAAGGTTACAGGTGTTCACCGGTTTAAGAAATTCCTGATCATAAAAACCTGCTTTTTTTATTTTAAGGTATTGTTTTCGTTATAATTCACTGATTAAAATTAGTAATGATAAATTATTATTTTATCTGTCGCTGTCCGCAAAGCGGGCACACACGCATTATCAAACATGGCAGGAAGCGTCACGGTCCGTAGTGCTGACCACATCACTGTCTGTACTGGATGTGTTTAGGGAATATTTGCATTCATTCACATTTTTTAATAAATGCAGGTGGACCTTCATGACTTTGTCAAATATGCAACCTGCTGAATGATGCACAAAGATACAAAAAATACTATTAATATACGCAAAGCCAACTGATAAAGAAGTAATTACCCACATAATTACCCTCTACATATAAATTAAACTCTATTAGATGTTTTCACTGTTTACTCGCGCATGCTGCACTCCTGAGACGCCGCAAAGCATCTGAGAAGCGTATGCTGCTACACCTAACCTGATATAATATGAAATGTGAAAAGGGAGCAGAATGATTTCGCCAAAATGCAGACGTGATCTCAGGTTGTTTGCGTCAAAAAAGTACCTACTTTACCACCTCCACCACTAGAAATGTGAGTTTTTTAATCCATTACATTTTTCTAATATAAATAATTCCTGGCAATAAAAAAAGGCACCAGACTATAGAAAATGGCATATACCCCAGTATTTTTTTTTCTCTCAAAAAGGGCCCACCTACATTTATTTTGCTTCCGACACCCACTTACATGTCTCACTTTAAACACTCACTCATCTGACTTATTTTACTGCAGACACAAACCTATCTTGTTGCAAACATGCAGAACAGGTAGAATGATCTGCAGGATTATTATGGGATGTCCAAATTAGAGATATTAAGATGAATGAATACCACAAGTTTCATAGGTCTACAGGACATGCATATATTGAAGATAAATGCATCAATAAACAAGTAAAAGATCATTAAATAGGCCTGAAGGACCAAGGCCAAATACCCAATGAATCATCAGCATGTCAGATAAAACACTCTATATTGCTCTTCTAGAAGAGACTCATAAATTTGTGTGAGTTTGTGCACTTACTATAATCAGCAGAATAAAGTAGATGAAGTTGTAGAACGAGTGAGCATCCATGACGTAATACATGATTTCCACCCAGCCCTCCAGAGTAATAACCTAAACACACCATTATTTGCAGGAAACACTTTAAACAGTTCTCTGGAAATGAAGTTTGCTTCCAATAAGTTCACATTAAAAGCAAAGAACATCAGTCAGTTGTATGACTGCTTTTACAGGTTCTACGGTGGAAATGAGTCTTCAGCAGATACCTGAAATATAACGATCCAGGCGTATCCGATGTTGTCGAAGTTGATGGCTCCTTTGTGTGGGTTTCTGTGTCCGGTGTGGCAGCGGGTGTAGTATCGGTTCCAGTTGACACAGAGCCCGGGGACGATGGCACTGACGTTGAGGAAGGGCTCGGTCACGAGGCCCAGCGCCTGATGGTGCAGGAGATCATCCACGTCCAGACAGCACTGATGACCTGCCACACGCCGCGCCGGCATGTCACTGCACGACATGATGCCGTTATCCTGCGGCAGAGAGCAGATGAAGGGCCTCTCATCCTCCTCATCGGGAGAGTAGTACGGAGCAGGGAGTGCTACACCTGTTGAGCTGAGAGGAAGAGGCAATAGATTTGTGTCCGAAACCTAATCTGATGCTTGCCTACGTACTGTACACTGCAAACGATGACTTACTTTCTTAGCATTGTTCTGGTGTTTTTCAGAACAGATATCTAAGGTCAGCAAAGATGGCATGTTGTGTGTGCAATTCTAGGATTTGTGTATAAAAAAAAAAAAACTTTTTTGAAAATGTGTAAGCAGTTAAAGCAGAGAAAAAGAGCAACTAACTTTCCAGACATTTTTACATTATTACCTTTCTTTAATGTTATAATCATGCAAATCTCAATGCTTTAGAAATATTTGTTTGTGCAACGGTTTAATAGCCTAAATTGCATACATTTACTTAAAAAGTTAAATAAAAGATATTCTTTTTAAAATAAAAGTATCAAAAGGTTTTCAGAATGTGTTTATGCTTAAGAAATGCTTGGAAGAGGTTTTTTTTTTTTACTAATTTTTTATAGATTTTAAAAAAGATTTTTTAATTATGACTTTTTTTTTCTGAAAACAAGACAATAATTTGTAGTTCTTTATTTAAGAATTTCTAGATATTTTGGCTGGAAACAAGACAAAGCCAGAAATGCATTTTTTGCATACTTCTAATTTACCAACATTAAAGCATATAAATACACAGCACACCCAAATAATGTGTGAAATAAGAAATTTGCATTTGCTCACTGCCGTGCATTTTAGGAATGTCTTGTTCACAGCCAAACTGCAGTCATTTCTGGAACAGCCTTTGATTTAAGAGAATGAAGCTGCTCACGGCGACGTGTTTACACTGATTTAGAGAATATCTCTGACATATAAAGACCAACATCCTGAAGCACAGAAACACACACAGACGGTTTAACAGAGCTCAGAGGGTCAGAGGTTTGTTGGGGCTCCTTTCTGTGATCATAAAGGCGACACTCAGACGCTTTTAATAAACTAAAGAGCACATCAGTGCAAACGCACAGATCAAACACAGAGAGCAAATGAAAATATTTTTCAGAAGATTACAGAGGACAAACATCATCAAAGAGAAGCGGAGCGTTGATTCATCTATCAGAGCCGCTGAAGAACCAGACACTGACCAACACGCTCCAAAACAACAGGTCAGCACTTCATAAACCCTCTATTATATTCACTGCCACGCAATAGTTCGGGCCAGTAAGATTTCTTAAGTGAGTATTGTTATACAGCTGGAGTGCATAACACTGACTAAACATGACAAAGACATTACTAATGTTACAGAAGCGCTATTTTGCATTATTTTCTAATTTAATACTGAATTATTCATTGCAAGTGATATGATCAGAATAACAGTTCATCTGAGGGTCACTTTGGATAAAAGCATCTGCTAAATGAATAAATGTAAATGAATGAAAAGAGCTTTGAAATGATGCTGAGCTTCAGTTACTGCTGACCTACAGATAAAATGTTCAGCATGTTTTTAGTGTCAGAATCTTAAAGCTTTCCAGGTCATTTCCAGGTTTAAATAAACATTAAGTCCACTAAAATGAAAAAGATAACCAACTGATAAAAAGATTAGAAATGAATAGTTTTATTCATCAGGGATGGATCAAAATGATCAAAAGTGACAGTGACATTTATAATGTTGCAGAAGATTTCTGTTTTAAATAAATGCTCATAAATGCTATTCACACAGAAAACTGCTGGTTTGGATTACAATATTATTTCATTATTTTTAGCGTGTCAAATAAATGCAGCCCCGAAAGCGCTTTCTTTCAAAAGCATTCAAAGAATCCTACTAAACCCAAACTTTGAGACTCCATCAGGGTTCAGGTCCTGTTTGTGATCTCTGCTGGATTCCAGCTGCTTTCAGAGGACAGTCAGTCATTATTACAGCTGCTCTGAGCTGCTGTTCTCCAGTGAGATGGGCTCAGTGGGCTCTGCTAAAGAGCGATGGGACGCAGATGTGTAAAAATAGAGCAGAAGTAAGACAGGAGATTAGAGACCAGGGGAAACATGGGAACACAACACCACTGAGATGAAGTACATCTCAAACAAGACTCGCGACAGAGCTGAATTACACAACGTTTTCAGCCAAAAGGGACCCTTTAGATTTGTCTTCTCAAGACATTTTCTGATGAACTGGAGTGGTCTGGTGTTATTGTGATGTTTTCAGCTGATTGTGACGGCACCCATTCACTGCAGAGCATCCACTGCTGAGAGAAACACCGTCAAAAGATCTTGTCCTCTGCATTGGTAGAGTATTAATATTAATAAATGTAACTAATAAATGTCAATAAACAGATCCTTACGGAAAAGAGTTACAAAAAAATGAAACATACGCACAGATGAATCCTGCATTATAAGATCGATAAAAATGCATTCAGAAAATAAAAACAGGCGTTTATTTCCATTTTATGCAGCCTTTGAAGCATTTCATCCTATAGACTGATGTTCTTCTGCTCCAGCAGACGTCTTCATCCGTCTTCATCAGGTCCTGCGTGTCGTGAACTACAGGTGCGTCTGACTTCACAGGAACACTGAAGTGTTTATTCTGGAGAGTGTGTGAACGCTGCTGAAACACACACCGTCCATTATCACAGCCGCCACATACGTGACATAACAAGGTCAGAGCTATAATTCTCCCAGCAGCCCCTGCTGTGCGCCATCACTCATCACACAGAGGAACATTAGAGGAACCACAGAAAGAGGGAGCGGGAATCTCACATTCCACCCCGGAATCAACAGAAAGAAATATGAAGGCACATTTTACCATTTTTAGAATCATTAAAGTCAAGTCGAACTGATTTGCATGCAACCGTTTTCCTCCACACACACACCGTTTAAAGCAGCTTTACAGAAAAACTTGATGTTTTTAATATCTTAATGCCTAATGATTGCATTTATTCACAGCTGAATGAGAATTAAGTTCATGTCCATACGAGCATCAATAACATGCATTTAGAAAACAGACAAGCTTATTTTCTAAATGCAAGCTATTGATCTTTTCGTGAACGATTCATTTGTGCATGCGTTTCATTTATAGAAAAAAACGACCTCAACTTCAAATAAAAAACAATTATAGCTTTTTTTTTTCTTTTTAATAACCTGTTGCATTTGGATGTACATAATAATTCAAAAGTAAAATCTGCTGCATTACGAGATTCTGTCTATTGTGTGAGAGAACTGAACCAGAAGGATTTCTTACAAGCCATCAAACTCTATTTCGCTCGTTCTCGTTTATTTGTAACCCAATGAGCAATTGCTCCCAAATCAATTATTTTTGAGAAACGAACGGATGACAGACTCTGCTATTGTTCCTCAGTCATTAATAATGATCCGTTTCTCTGAAGCATCTCTGTAACGCTGGACACTTTGTGCTCTCTAGTGAAGGATCAGCACTGCTGTCTAATGAGGGAACATCACGACAGCTTCACAAATGTCTCAGACCCTCTTGAGGCTCAATAAATGCTCTGAGTTTACACTTCTGAGGAGCGGAAAGATCAGCACGACCATCAGCACTGGAGGTTCAAACCCCAGAAGAGCCTTCAGAGCCAGCAGCTCCCCGCTGGAGACCAGCGAGCGATCACAAACAGCACAAACTCAGCGTCCATCACAAACCAGCACTGGAGAAGACATGGTGCATTCAGAGTTCCTTTTGTTATTGAACATTACGACTTTTTGTTCTACGACAAAGATGAGATCACACTGATATCATTTAATCATTAACAGGACAAGAAAGGTTGACTAAACATGAAAAAGAGATCTGACACAGAACTAGGACTAGCTCAGAACTCACAGGGTGAAGTTCTCCTCTGGATAGCAGCGGTTACGCAGAAGTCCAGCCCAGAGCTGCACACCGATGATGCCGAAGATGAAGAAGACGAAGAAGCAGAGCAGCAGCACGTTTCCTAACATGGGCAGCGTGTCCAGCAGCAGGTTCACCAGGATCCTCATGCCTGACACACACAGAACATGACATTCAGATACACAGCACCAAACACACACACATCTGACCTTCATCAGACAATCCGCCTGAAAGAGCTCTGACCAAATCAGCGCTGGACCAGAAGGGAATTACTGTCTATTTTAGCTGCATTTCCGTATGACATAAACTCTTCCACCTCGTTCCTTGAGTCACAGCTTCACATGCAAACAAAGAGAAGAACTTTCCAGGAGCAGAACTTGTGTAGGATGTGAGAATCTCTGAAGGTGTTTCTGACTGACATTCCTCCTCTGATCTCCTCACTAACTGCTCCACGTTCACTCAGATGTGTTTCTGTAGTTTGGAGGTCTAGCCGGCAGACGGAGTGTTTCCAGAGCACAGGTGGAGGAAATAAGCATCTAAATAACGAGCAAGTCACTTCTGACACACTCCAGCCGACTGAAGAAACTTCAGCGAGAGTTTGAGACACTTGACTGTAAAACCACAGCCTCTGACAGACTCCAGTTGTGCCGGAAAGATGTGATTCGGTTCATCTGACGGAGAAACAAATGTTTAAAAACAACTGTGAAGCAGATGACTGTGTGTGATCTCACAGGACTTTACCACAAACATACCCCGCTGAGGGTAACCAGTCTGCATCACTGGGAAAAAATAGTTCTTCTGGTGATTACAGTAGTGTTAGGAAATTAGACAATTTGTGCTATGATTGGAGTAACTGTTTTCAAAACTTGGTTATGTGTGTGTGTTATTTGAGATTCGGTTTGAGTCATCTGTAACCTCAGCACCAGACGGAAACTGAATGCACGTCACACCTCGATTGCATTTAATAATGTTGTCAGAGACCCCAAACAGCTCACCCAAAATATTTGTGCATATTTTTAATACTACTCCCATCAGCTATTAATAAATTCTATATAACTGTTAAAAGCTGTGAGTAATGAACCATTTTTCACCACAATTTGAGGAAAGCCTCAGTTTTCTATCACTAGAGGAAACACGAGGAATCTAGGAGAGCAAAACACACGCACACACACAATAATAATATCCAGACTGAACAGAACAAGGAGCGTTCATATTGACGCAAACGAGGGACTAATGAACACAGGTGAACTGAATGACATAATCAGGGCAACTAATGAAAACTAGGTCAAAGGAACAACACTAACGCAGAGCCACACATATAAATAACACTGCTGTCCTCGTGATCCCTGCACACTTGGCGTCTTCTTTCTCAAGGCAACCATCTGAAAACAAAGGTATTTACTTTGTCTTTGAAATACATTGAGAATACAATGTGCGTGTTATATGAGTGCAGACAACTGACTTTTACAGCGTGTTAATTTTCAAGCTCATGGAAATGCTGAGAATGCGGAGTCTGCAGCTTTTCCTGGTGTTCTTCACGGTTAACGCACGTGGTCAACCAGACATTGGTGTACTGGAAAGCTGCCAGTATGGATGGACAAATTTTGGAGTCCGATGCTACAAGTTCTTCTCTCAGTCGTCTAACTGGGTCTCAGCAGAGGTGAGTATTCATCAGTACTCAAGGCAGTTTTATTATTTTGAAAGGAAAACTTCCTCTTAATTATCCTCTTCAGAAAACTGTATTGAGCAACTAATCAGAGCAGATTTTGTTTGAAAATGGCTAAAAATGTAATTTGTGTGTGTGGGGGGGGGGGGGTTTACCTTAGAGAAGCTGTATAGCTGAACATGCTAATCTTGCATCTGTGCACAATGCACTGGAAAATGACTTTCTGCTGAGTCTGCTGCCTTCGTCTTCTACACGATGCTGGATTGGTGTTCAGGATGCTGTACAAGTAAGTTCCGTTACGTGGCCTGAAGAGTTTCATTTGTTTGTGGAGACGGAAGTGTTTCTAATGAAGGTGTAACCGGTCTGATGCAGTACAGAAGGGCTCTCTTGATCCTTGTCTTTGCTCTTTAGGAGGGAGAGTGGTTGTGGAGTGATGGAACGGCATATAACTACACCAACTGGTGCTTAAATGAACCGAACAATCTTAATGGAGAGAATTGTGGAGAGATCAGCTGGACTTGTGAGCGTGTATATTTAATTATTTTTCCGTCTCCAAACTCTACTACTTGCCATTCTAAATTTTCACACATCATAGAATGACTATAATTTATGCTAACGCCGCTGTAATCATCAGAATGACTTCAGTGTTTGGTTTTCTCCACCCTACAGCCAAACGTTGCTGGAATGATTCGGGCTGTCTTACCTCCATGGGTTATGTTTGTGGTAAAGTGCTGTGAACTCCTGGGTAGTCATCTGCTCCACCGTTTTGAGTTTCTTTCCAACCTTCTCAATCTTAATCTGTTAATACTGAAATGCTCCTCGACTCAATAAAGGCACTCAAGCAAACCTCTTGTGCTGTTTAATCTCTATTTTATTTTTTTATTTTTTTTGCATGACGATTTCTCGTCGAGAAAGCTCAGCGGTCCGCGATTTCCAATTGTTCCTATATAAGTGTTTGCCTCGAGCACTGAAGAGCACATGGGCTGTTTTTAACACTTTGCACTTCTGTTCAACTTTTGAACAAGGGAAAATAAATCAGACTGTCACTCGAGTCCGGTTTGATCGCACACCGCAGAAACGATCAGAGATCAGACTCACTGGGGACTCTGTTGATGGCTTTGAGCGGCCGCAGGACTCTGACCGTCCGGATAGCCGTCAGGTTGATGTTCTGCAGGTCCAGTGAATACTCCACCACCCTACACACACACACACACACAATAAACACACAGTTCATCTGAACAGTCTAATACAGCAAATGTGTTTTAATCATTTATTCTTCAGCGCTGTTTGTTCTGAAGCTCTTCAAACAAACACACACAGCTGGTCTGATGATCTCTGACGACCGATCATACGCTCAACATACATGCAGACAAACACACGTGTCTGAGCAGACGCTTATTAAAGATCCCCATCTGTCCTCCGGAGATCTGCCATCATCCAGAACACAGCCTAGATATAAAACACACATTCAGAGTAACACGAGACGGAGAGGAGTCTGCTGTGTTACACTCCGTAAACACCTGAACAGATCTCACACACACACACTCACAACGCCAAAAACCTCAGTGTAATTAATGCATTTCAGAAAACTGTGTGTCATATATAGGTTTGAATGCGTGACATTAATGCTGTAAAACCACTATATAAAATAACATTTAAAAGTTTGTGGTTGTGATTAAAGTCTTCTGCTCACCAAAGCTTGGTCAAAATTCTGAAAACAAATAGTAATATTGTGAAATTATATTAAAGTAATTACGTTCTACATGATGTGAATACAGCTCAACACATTATTATTATCAGTGTTGAAAACAGTTGAGATGATTTTTGTGGAAACTCTTACATTTTATTTTTCTCAGGATTCATGTTCTCGAAAGAACAGCATTCATTTGAAATAGAAATTGTTTGCAACATTACAAATGTCTTTAATGTCACTTTGATCAATTGAATGTGTCCAAAGTATTAATTTCTTTCCAAATAAATGGTGTGTTTTATACTAAATGTCTCAGTTATATAATCATAGCACAGCCTTACAGATTTGATGAGGTCTGTCAGTGTTAACAGCATCATTCATTCTGAACAGAGCTCCTGAATCACTGCTGAGTTACCATCATCCGCTCAGCACTTCAGGAATCAAACTCCTGTGATGGGTTTGTCTGAGCGCTGTGTGTGTGTGTGTGTGTGTGTGTTCTCACCCAGCCATCACGATGAAGAAGTCGAGTCTGTTCCAGGTGTCTCCCAGATAACAGCGCCGGCCAAAGATCCCCAGAGCCACCATCTTCACCACCATCTCCATCGCAAAGAAGATGTAGATGAAGGCGTCGAAGGCCTGAGAGACAGAGAAATCAGCCACGCAATTAAATCAATTGACATCTAATGAGTCTAATGATTAGCTAATTAACATGAAGCTCTGATGATGAGTCTCTCGATGACGCTGATGATCTGGAATCGTCTGAATATTAGATACGAAGCACACGCTTATCGGGTTAGTCAATGTGCTGAAACCTCACGAGATCAGAAAGAGCTGATTAACGAGGACTCATTACCAGGCTTGTGCTGGAGGTACGCATGAGTATGAACACTGACTGAGTCACACACACACTCACCTGCAGGATCTGGCAGCGCTCGGAGGAGCAGTCGATGTTCTCGCAGGGCTGGTACATCCCCAGCGTCACACAGTTCAGCAGAATCACCATCATACTGACCCGCTCGAACCACGTGAGAGGGTTAAGGAGAACTCAACTAGTGCTCGGCTAAATGATTGTGTGATCACAGCACAGACGAACAGAAAACATCACCGCAGACAATAAACAGAGTCAGAAAGCAGTCTGAACCACTGACATACTGTATGCATGCACCATCAACTCATGTTTTGTTGCAACAGAATCAGTGCATTAAATGAACAAGGTAGTATTTAAGAAATTACAATTTTTTTAGTCAGTGACTAAAGTGCCAGTAAAGGCATTTATAATTTACATTTCAAATAAAACTTTTGAACTTTCTATTCATCTGTTAAACCTGAAAAAAACCTATTCTGTGCCTTTTCACAGAATAAATTATAGGTAATGATGCTGAAATACAGCTGAACATCACAGAAATATATTACCCTTTAACACACACTCACATAAACATGTTTTACACTGAAATATCTGTTCCCATTTTCACTGTATTTACAGTATTCCTGATCAAATAAATGCAGGTTTGGTGAACAGAAGAGACTTTATCAAAAACATTATAAACCATACACTACCAAAGTTTTGAGTGAATTTATGAAGTGAACGGGTGTGATTTTGTCTAGTAAGTAAGGGATAAGGGGCTTCTTTCGCGATAACTACCGGCTGCCTGTACATTATCCCGCTTATTACACGGCTACTTGCCACATAAGGAAAAAAAATGATCATGAATATGACTCTGAAACATTTTATTGGCGTATTTGTTTTAAATTAACATTTTCATCCTTCCGCCAAACAATATAGTACCACGTGAC
>JAUMHR010000050.1:705188-730886 GCA_032361145.1 Enteromius fasciolatus
TGTACACACAGCACCCCATATATTGACAGAAAAACACAGAATTGTTGACATTTTTGCAGATTTATTAAAAAAGAAAAACTGAAATATCACATATCACAAGTATTTAGACCCTTTGCTCTAACACTCGTATATTTAACTCAGGTGCTGTCCATTTCTTCTGATCATCCTTGAGATGGTTCTACAGCTT
The DNA here is from genome assembly GCA_032361145.1 of Enteromius fasciolatus. Taxonomy (NCBI): domain Eukaryota; kingdom Metazoa; phylum Chordata; class Actinopteri; order Cypriniformes; family Cyprinidae; genus Enteromius; species Enteromius fasciolatus. Next base: position 705,376 of record JAUMHR010000050.1, read on the forward strand.
CATCTGAGTCCAGCTGTGTTTGATTATACTGATTGGACTGGATTAGGAAAGCCACACATCTGTCTATATAAGACCTTACAGCTCACAATGCATGTCAGAGCAAACGAGAATCATGAGGTCAAAGGAACTGCCTGAAGAGCACAGATCTGGTCAAGGTTACGAACACATATTTTAGCAAATGGCTGCAATATAACAGTGTGGAAATTTTAAGGAGGTCTGAATACTTTCCGTGGCCACTGTATATCTGATAAACAATTTTGGAAAACGTCAATTTAATAGGAGTTTAAAATAACTAAACCAAAACACTGGTATTAGTTGACAAACTTTAGTTATTTTTGGAATGTTTTTCAAATAATTATACAACACATAAATAATTTCTGCAGTCATGAAATACTTGCAATGCATTGTAAGATACAGTGAGTAAAGATATTTTCTTTCACAGTAAGCAGTACAGTAGTTTTCCATTCTGAACAGAGTCAGTGAGCGTGAGGGTCTCTGCCTGCATCACCATAAGCTGCTTCTTAAGCCAGAGACGTGAGGTCGGGATTAACACACCGGAAAAATCAAAGAACATACGGCCCGACTGTGGCGCTCTCTTTGTCCAGCCGGGATCGGGCTGTGTGGAGCATGTAAATCAGAGTGATGCCACATTTATACCTCTGTGAGCACAGTTCAGAGTGGATTCACCACCTGAACCTCACATGCAGCTCGGTTTAGAAATCTGCTAGGACGCAAATCAAAATCCAATCATATATTGCCATTTGAATTAAGTATGTAAATAGAAAAATAAAGCATGCTGATGTATCTGATGACAAACTCCAATGGCTCTAAAGTGAACGCTGACTCTGAGGGAAGTTTTCCAGAGCTGAATCACTCTCATCAGAGTCAAGGTGATGGAGAACAGGTGCTACTGAGCCCCACAGAGCTGCCCTCACACGACCGGAGCTCACACACACACACCTGTGAGATCTCCTCACCTGAGCAGCAGTGTCCTGCGTCCCGCTGAAGCTGGAGGTGATGGAGAGGCGAGCACAAAACCTGTAATCTTGTAATTAACACAACTCCGTTCTAATGTGCTTTTCACATATTCACCCACGCAAGACCAGAAATAATCACATCTAACATCTAACTGAATTTTAATATGTAAAAATCCTGGAAAAGTAACACTGCCATTGGCGTCTGCTAATTAGGAAGCTTTGTGTTTATTTCAAAACTTTCTGGCACAATATTAAGAACTCTGCAGCCTTTAAAGAACAGTTGATCTAAAAATAAAGTGCATTTACTCACCATCATGCTGTTCAAAACCTTTATGATTTTAACCCCCCAACACACACTATATCCAGACGCTAACCCACTCCAATTAAAAATGTCTAACAGACCCAAATTTAAGTCGTTCAACTGTGCGCCAATCAAGGCTTGTTTACTTGAAAATGTGTGAACCTGAGACATTTTGCCGCCAAACGGCGCATGGTTTTCGCCTGATTTATTTATTTATTTTTAAATAGAGCCCGACAAAAGCCCAGAACTACATTTGAATGATCAAATACGCACACAGTCGACTTCCTCCTGGCGTCAGTTGAAATGCTATAATCTCGACTTTGACCTCTTTGGTGCATCGTGACCTTCTAGAAGCGTAAGCCAATCATAGTTGACCATTTAACATAATTTGAATACTATAAAGATGTTTAAGCATTGATATGTAATATTTTGAAGGAATTTCAGCAGTGACTAAAATACAAATATTAGGGGAAAATATGAAGTAACTAAAACGCAAACGCAAAGTAGAACAGCTAAAATATTATTTTTTTCCCAAAAATCTGTGCAAATGCAAAACCTAATAGACATTAACACCGACTTATTTTATTTATGTTGATTTGAAATAGTGTTTGTTTTTGCATTTTTAGCTCTCTTTACTCCTCATTTACTGGATTTTCAGTGTATTCCCTTTATCGCTGGGGCTTTGTTTTGTGTCCGATTTGTAGAATATATAGATACCATAATAACTCTGAAAATGCAAATAATTTTAAAATTTTAATTTTTTAAAAGTAAAAGTGTGATTATTTCTAATTACCAAAAGTTAATAAATGACCAAACCGTAGCAGAATATATTTTAAAAGCTATTAATTTAGTCGTCGCTGTGATTTTACATATTTTAAAACAAAATGAAAGTCAGCAGAGGTTTTTGTTTTGTTGCAAAAACATGTTTAATTTCTTCTTGATGCTTGTTTATTTACAAGTAGTAAATCTGGAAAAAAAAACATATTTACACATGAATACACCAGTGACAGTTCTAAATCACGAATGTCTTGTTATTTCAGTTCCACTAACAACACAAACTGTCTTGCGTCGTCTTTGCATCTTTATTCCTGATCTGAAGGACAGATACTTCATTATCATTTTTCAGAAATTACTGGAAAGAAACAAAAGCCAAAGAGGGATGAGGTTAGGCGTGAGAGCTTCTGTATCTGTGCCGCAGTATTATTGCGTTTTATCGTGTGGACCTTCATAGTAATCTTTAGAGCAGATTCATGAAAACTGTAGAAGCCATTACAGGAGCACATGAAAGGAGAGCAGAGAAGACTCCATAGGTTGACACATTTCAACCTAAGAAACACAACGACAGGTTCAAAATATAAATAAATTAAAACACAATGTGAATTTTTTCTTCTTTTTTTACATGTGATTTGAAAGTTGGGTGTAAACATTGAAAGTCCCTGGGAAGAACCACAACCCAGACATCCAGAACACCATAGGTGAGTCCAGCAAACTGACCACAGCAGTTCTCTGGCCGAGAGACAAACTCAAGAGCGGAAGGAAGATCCTGAGATGTTTGGAACTCATTTTAAAGCATGTGACGTCAAACCAGACTGATTAAAAGGTCAACAAGCTGCTGTTACACTGAGCAAAAACACCAACACGACCTCCGTCAGTCTAAATCAACCGATACTGATTGTGCAAAGTGTAGATGTGCCCCAACCTGCTGACAGCACAAGGTTATCGCATACATTTTTTGTAGATCAGATTGTAATATGTCAAAACAAACCTGTTGAGCAGGAGAAAAAGCTTACAGTATGCTTTTCTTCATTTCGTCTTTGGGTAAATCTGATCCGATCTGGCATCACAATCAGAGCAGAGCTTTAGTTTCAATAACCATTGAATTGGTTTTGAGGCTCGTTCACACCAGGGAGGATAACTCAGCAGCCTACATTAATATTAAATGCATAATCACTTTCAGATCAATATATTTTTCTAGCTGATGAATAAAAAAGTGCACTGCAACGTCATGCACAAAACATATCAGAAGTGCACTTTTAGACTTTGGCCAGGATGCTAATATAGTTATCATTCATAGCATGAGCAGGCCTTTCATTTTTTATTTTGGTAAAATGAGCATTAGAGCATCGACGAAACGGCCTGATTTGTTCAGTTTTCCTTTGCTGTCATATTTCCAATTAAAAAGAGAGGTTAGGACGGTACTCTTAAACAGCTAATAGCTTTAATTTACTTGCATTTAATTGGAGAAAAACAGTGAGATCAATATGATTGGCCAAGTTTCCTGGAAGAGAAAGACTGGCGTTTTTTTAAACCAGCTTGAGTTGAATTTGGTCATTTGTAGAGCAGTATACGATGCACTCAATGTTGATCTCACAGGCTCTGATGTGAGAAACTGGCCAGAAACTTCGGAAGAGAACATGGAAGATGAATAGAGAAACTAGAATGATATTTCATCACTGATACTGTAGTTATTTTTCCCTCCGTGGTTTTAAATGTTGCTCATGCACTAAAGCGTTCGCTCAGAAACGACGAATCTCAGGCTCAAGAGGAAACAAACGAGACGTGTGTTCGATGAAAGCAGAGCGATTGATCAGTTGAAATCAATCAGGCCCATCTCATTATAAACAACAGGCCGTTTCTCTTTTCTGATCACGGAGGCTGAAGACCTGATGAATGAGCGTCTCGCTCCCTCTGTATCGACACGCTGCAGAAACACTGACTCGTGCTTCTCAAACAATTCACTCCACTCCTTTACACTCATTTATTTCCGCTCAGTCTCACTAAACGTAGTTTCTTCGGAGAATGAACCTGCTGAAATGAGTTGATTTGGCGTCCAAAATCACGAGTAGCATTTTTGGATGAAATATTTCTCCTGTCTTGATTTTTTCCCCCATTGTAAAACAATCAGAGCACATTCCTACATCACAAACCTTTTTTCTTAGCATCAAACAACATTCAAATAAAACATGGCACAGGACAAGATTTTTATTCTTTTTTTTCCTTTTTTTTTCTTGCTGTTTTTCCTTCTTTTTGTCATTTGTGTAATGTCAAATTCACCTGTACGTAAAGGTTGAAAAACACCGTTGCGTTTCCTAACCCGAAACGGGACGTGGTGTTCATGAGATGGAGGCAGTTGCTCGTTGATTCTGTAAACTGTGCAAATTCAGCAGAAACACAAGTGGCAAAGAGAGCGGAGAGTCGATAACATTTGTACAAAATAATAAAACATAGTAAACACGCAATCAGTTTAGAGTGTCCTTTGATCCGCTGGCTCATGACACGGTCACATGACTTCATCAGAGGTCCCAAGTGTCCTCATTGTCTCTTTAAAAGTGTCTTTGTCCGCGTTGTGTGAAGACGTCCACCGCACTCGACAACAAATCATCCAAAAACAACGCAAAATCTACACCACCTACATTCATCGTTGTGGTTTTGTCCTGGTGTAAAACAGTCTGGATCAGCTGGAGAGAGCCATGGTGTCGATCACCTGCTCCAGTTTGACCCTCAGTCTCTGGCGTCGGGACTGTTCATCCCTCTCCAGCGCAGACAGGATCTACACAGAAGGAGAAAAGCCAGTGAATTCAGCGAGTCAGAGTGTGTTCGGAGGCCTAAGCTGTGTTCGTTCTCACCTCATCCTTGTATTTGGTGATGTAGGAGAAGATCTCGTGCAGCGCGCTCATGCTGTTGAACTGATTTAAATGCAGACGCGACTGCTCGGCCAGATACGCACTCATATCCTGATCACTGATCGCAGGCATCCGCGAGATATCAGAGTAGTACCTGCAACAACAACACAGCCATCGATCAGCAGACCAACATCCCTCAGCAGATCAAACACACACTTTACACTGAAGCGCCCGGTTCTTTTCCTATACGTACAACTATAAAGGAAACCACGGTTTCTGGACAAATAATGAACCAGAGAGGTAGTTTTGTGTTGAGAACACTAGCCTTTGTCTAAAAGTTTGGGGTTAGTATGATTTTTTTGTTTGAAAGAAATTCAACACTGACAGTAAAAACATTTAGAATGCTATATAAAAATAAAAAATAAAAAATCTGTTCATTAACTGCATCGTGGTTTTCACAAACATATTGTGCAGCACAACTGTTTTCAACCTAGATAATAATCAGAAATATTCATTGAGCAGCAAGTATATTAGAATGATTTCTGCTCCATAAATAAACTTCTTTTTGTATTCTATTTATTTCTTTTCTTTTAAACATGTTTTTTAATAAAAAATAAAATGGATGTCTTAAACCGTAATAATATATTAAATCATATATTTAATATATTGTATACATTTTAATTCATTTAATTATTTATTACGTGAATATCCATCCCCAAACATGACGTGTAAAAGACTACACTTAAATATTTTTCAACATTTATATTAATATAAATATATTTATATAAAATAACAATTTTTACCATGCAAATTATTTTAAATAAGATCTAAAACACAAAATATAGCTATAATAGTCAAGGCATTTGATACTATTTCTCACTAATTAAATGAAAGGATGCATAATATTTAATCACTGTTGCACAATAAAATACACAGTTATAATTTCAAGTATAAAATATATAAATATTTTATCAAATATAAATTCCAGAGACACCTGTGAACATTTTTGAGTGATCCTATAAACTGTTGATTCTAAAGGAGACCAAATGATTTCTTCAATTTGAACCAAATTATGTAAATTAAATCAAATGTACAAATTAATTTTATTTTTTTTTCACGACATCCTGTCGTACCTCTCCACCCAGTTCTTGTAGTTGGGGATGTCTTTAGCGTAGAGCAGCTTGTTGGAGGGCGAGTCTTTGCCCAGCTTGTGTTCTGACGTGGAGCAGGAGTCCATGAAGGTCTGAGCCACGACGGACAGACACGCGTCTGTAATGCTGTTCTTATGAATGTCGAACACAAACTGAGGGTTCTTGATCACGTTCACCCAGAACCTCAACGGCAAACTGCAGACAAAGAAGAACGACGTTCAAACACCAACAGATGAAGAGCTAGAGCTCCTCACACACACACACACTCACCAGTTGCTCTTCCACGTGTGTCTGACGTCAGGGTCTGATATTACATGTCTGTCGGCCTGCTCGTCTAGGAAGTCGAACATGTATTTAATGGCAAGAGGAAGTGCACTGCCCCGGTGGGCTGTACTGAAGATGGTCTCAAACAGGTCGTCTACAAACTTCTGCAGTGTTCCCTGTGAGAGAGACGGGCAGACAATCAAAATTAATTTACACCGCCTTCACCACAGTAAAACACAGAGGCACGTTTAATCACTGTACCAGTAAAAGAAATATTTACTGCGTATATTTTCTCTAAATAAATAATTATACACAAAATTGTCTAAATGATGAATCGATTCATGCAAAGAAGAAAATCTGAACCTATTTGTGTAAACAAATCAAACACACCAACTCAACTAGTGAAGCACAAACCAGATGCATATTTAAAACATCTGTCTTAAACTTCCAAGTTTCTTCAAGAAACCTGGTCAGATAAAAAGCAGAAAATCATTGCAATGTCCTCAGTGTAGCTTAAATATACATTAATTATATATTATGTATATATAAACACACACATATATATTTCAGAAAAATATGTTGTTTATCTATTAAATATGAATGTAAATATAGACATTTAAATATTCCCCAAATATATACTGCATGTGCATTTATATATACACACATAATAGATATACACAGAACACATATATATTGTGTAAACAAAACTGCGCTACTTGTTCCCAATTTGAATTTAGTGTATTTTTCCGAGCCCGCAGGCAGATTTACTTCTTGGTTTAAGCCTAAACTACATCTATTTTTTTAGTGAACAATAACTAATATTTTACTGTATGTGGTTTTGCTTGCGTCTTGATTTAAGAACGGTAAGATATTGAGATCACAACACTAAGCATGGAAACGGTGTCAGATGCATGTGTTCTTCACATGGGTTTCAGGGAAATGCAGCAGGTTTGAGCTGAGATATCGGTGTAGTGTCGGATGGAGACGGAGCACAGGATGGATAAAGAGCTAGTTTTTCCCAAACCGCTCAATAAGCAAAGGTCACTGGTCTAATTAAGATACAGTTGTCTGTGAGAGTGGGAGCACTGGTAAATGTTAATGAGCAACTAGTCATTCACACACAAAGGTCAAGACTAACTGTCTGAGGACATCAGCTAAGAAAATCAGACATGTGCTTCAAAAGTGAGGCAATTAGTTCCAGAGTGTGTGTTTGTCAAGATGGGGAATATCAGCGACAGATTTCACCGCACTCGCACCGAGTCCAGTAAGAAGACATTGCTCTGGATCTGCCCAGACTCGCTATGTGACAGTGTTGATATTGGGAACTAAAATTAAAACAGTTACGTAAATATAAAATATTTTTTACTGAACATATAAAACTATTATATATTAATAAAAACTATATTAGTGTGTATATGGTACTACTAAAATAATGCAAATATATTCTCAAGGGGATACTACATATTATTAAGATGTACCTGTACTACAACAGAGCACGTGTACAAGACACTGTATCCCACAATGCAATGCAACCTTCCATTTTGCAAAATGACACGTATTGTCAACCATGATTTTTAACATGCTTAATCTCCTTTGCAGCAAATATTTTGACAATTAAATGTGATGCACTGTTTTTCAAGGTGTCTCTGATAACGCTAGGTGTCCTCACCTTGGTAGCCAGCAGACGGGTCAGGTAGATCTCAGACACCATCTTGCTGCCGCGGTCGCCCTCCCTCTGGTCCGGGTGGTCGTGGTTCTTCACCAGGTGCCAGAGCTTGGTGCCGCTCTCCAGGTCTGGAGTGATCATGGGCGTCCGCGAGCGAAGGCTGTCTGGACTGCTGGCCGTTCTCAGCATGCTCTCTGAGGACAGAGTCAGGGTTTGGCAGGTGAGAAATGGAGAGGAAAGATAGGCAAACAAACTAAAACTGAAACTGAGAAAAGACTGGAGTGAGATCATCAATTATAAAAATTGTAGATAGTCAAACGAACGAGGACGGTCCAGATTTATACTATACGCTAAACCTGGTGGTGTACCGTGACTGTTTCTATTCTCTCTGTTCCTCCCTCACTGTCAAACACAGATATTGAATTTCACATCCATCCTTTCTATTCTGTGTGAAGTTCATCAGGATACACCACAACACAAACACACCTCTGCTGAAACAAACACCAAAGAGCAAGCAGAGAGAAAGGCGATGTGCAGAATAAAATAGACTACAAAGATAATGCTCCCTGCATCCTGCACAGAATATTCTGTATACTGCTGTTTTTGTATGTGTGTGGAATAAAACTGCGTTTCATTTCTGTGTACAATCAGATGTTAACATTTACAGTTCCAGTTCGTTACACTGTCAATGGAATAATTTAATTGAGATAATTAAATACTAAAATTACTGAAACTATCTATCTATCTATTATTTCAGTAATTTTAGTATTTAATTATTTCATATATATATATATATATATACACATACATACATATATATAAACAAAATAAATTATATATATTTAAAAGGAATGTATTTTTTTTTACAAATACTAAATACTTCAAAATAAACAATTTAACAGTTTTTAAAATAAAATCTAGCAAAAAATGACAAAAGCAAAAAAGAAAATGTACATAACCGTACATATACATACATACACACATATATATATATATATATATATAAATAAAAGACTGTCAATAGAAGGCCACATTTGATCCACTGGGATACAGTATTTCACGCTCTGGTTTAATACTGCACGGTCGTATTACTCGGAGCATGACTAGCGCTAGAGAAGCCCCTCTCTCTCTCTCTCTCTCTCTCTCTCTCTCACCGTATCTGCTGAGGGATTTGGTGAACGTTGAGGAGTTGGAGATGTTGTAGGCGGAGTTCTGTTTGGGAACCAATGCGATGGCTGACCCGTCTGTTACCTAGACGACAGGGAGAGAGAAAGATTGACACTGACACTCTATTACCGCCACAAACACAGGACACAGCATTTCTATTTATGAGCATCAATCTAAAACAACTGATTTACATGAAAATTCTACACTGCAAAAATAATTTTGCAAAGATATTTAAAGTTTTATATTGAAACACATCCAACATTAAACACAAAATAGAAAACAACAACAAAAAATGGTAATTTTACTATTATCATTACTATTTACAGCTTGCTGACTTATCAGTCACCCATATCAGTTATGATCCAAAAATCCTGAACTAATTTTGTAATATAAATCTATCCTGTAAAATGTACTTTTTGTAAACATGAAAATTTAAAATGGCTTAAAGTAAAGTTGTATTTATTTGATGTGAGGCAGTTACGCCCCATCATTGCAGGCGGGGCGGGACTAATGACAGCTCATTATAGTATATGGAGTACATATAAATATGAATATTAAGCTTGATGTGTTTCATAAGTTGTATTTTCATAACTGCTACAAGCGTTCTGATGTTGTGTGCTACCTTCGTGTTTATCCAACAGCATATCTTGACATGGTCTTTTGTGCTTTCTTCTCACTGTTTTTACACCCCACCCCATATTTCTATATTTGTAAACATGTTTTGTTTTCAGCCATAACATAAAAATATTGACATCAATGAATATATCTGTATCAGTGCATCTCTACTGACCAACGCTGCTTTTGTAACCATGTTTCGTAAAAGCGTTGCTATGGTTACCCGTCCGTGTGCTACGTGTTAAAATGCTTCAATTGTTACCTAGTAACTTTGCTGAGCGGTTGCCATGGTTACTGTGCAGCGGGGTGTAGAGATATTGCCATAGTAACCTGGCAGAGGATGCTGCGAGGCCACTGCGGTTACCTGATAGTGCGCCAGCGTGTTCAGACGCTTCCAGTCGTTGTCGATCTTAGTCGTGACGTCTTCGTCCTGGAGGATCATACGAGCCATGCGACCGTGACGCCACTCTAAGCAGAGAAAACACAGCAAAATCAGCCATCTGAGCGGCTAATCTAGATCCCTACTGTAGAAAAATCGTATTTATGGTCATCTGCTGGATGTCCAGCTGGCGGGGTTAAGGTCAAACATCTTGTTCAAGCTGGTAGACCACACTGTAACCACAATAAAGCACTTTGTCACTGTCGTACCGAGGTCCATGTCTCCCACTTTGGGCCTCTGTGAGTATGGAGTGCCTTTAAAGACAGCGTCCAGCAGCTTCTCTTTGACTTGTGCGATGGTGTCGCAGTTCAGGCACTTAACGGTGACCTCGGCTGCGTTCTCGTTCTCTGGGTTAATGCAGTTCAGCGTCTGCAGACCAGAGAAATGCATTAAAACACCCTCCCACTTAAATAAATCACATACGCGCGGTTCACTGAAACCCATTCAGGCATAGCTGAATAAAAATTACAGTGTTTAACACTTAACATGCAACACTGTGAGAGCGTTTTTGGCGCTGAATATTAAAAAAAAGAAAAAAAAAGTTAATTTGGGCTTTTTGTCTCACAATTTCTGACTTTTTCTCTATGAACTCTGATATGAACTTCTGATATGAACTCCCAATTGAAAGAAAATAGTCTTTTTTTCTGGCAGAATTGGACTTTGTAACCAGCAATCGCAAACTTGTCACTTCTGAGAAAAGAAGTCATAACTGTGAGAAAAATAATAATGGCACAGAAAAAAAGTATGAAATGCGAGTTTATGTCATGCAATGCTGAGAAAAGAAGTCAGAAATGCAATAAAAAAATATATATATATATAAAAAACACAGACAACTATGACAGAACACAATAAAAAGAGGAGTGTTTCTGATTCAGAACTATTTGTGGTTGATCTGGAGTCAGAACTGACCAGTGTTTTGTAGTCGATCTGTTGTCGGATGAGTTTGTCCTCGCTGAGCGAGTATCTGGCCTCTCCGGTGATGGCATCTATCGGCCCTTTCTCCATCTGCTGCTTTATAGCACAATACAGCATGAAGAGAGGCTCACCCGCACACTCCTGAACACACAGATAATAGAGAGAGATTAGACACACACTCAACGCAAGCTCTTGTATATTTATATCACAAAGTGTTTGGATTATCTTCATGTCCTAAAACAGACCCAAATCACACCCATAACTCATGCACACACACCCGTGTGACTCTAGGAGGAGCTGTAACAAGCCAATTCATGTCTCAGCTTAGAAAATCAGGGTTGTATGGGGTAAACGAATCCTTCATTTTCTCTATTTCATCCCTGGAAGGCGGCTTTTTGAGTTTAACACCGTAATATCATGAGTTAACGGCTCATGGGAAGCATAGAGTGATCTTTATACTTCGTGAGAACTAAGGGTGGTACTGTAGCAAGCGTTACTTTATGTGTAATCACTACTGTAAAAAGGTTTTAAACCTTCCTTTGAAAAAAACAGCTTTTTCCTAATGACCTTTTCCATTGTTAAAGGGACAGTTCACCCCCAAAAAATATACATTCTGTCATCAATTCTGCCAGATTCTTTCTTCTGTTGAACATTAAAAAAAAGATGAAAACAAAGGTAGAAAAGTTTTTGGTCTTCATTAACTTCCATATTATGTTATTATGTTATTATCCATAGAATGATTTAAAGGTTAAATAATAAAAACATTTCTATTTTTGGGTGAACCGTCCCTTTAAGGAATTTCAAACACCTTGCAATTTACATTATAATTTGGGTTTGTTGAAAACATGCTAAAATAACTGATTCCTAGCCCCATTTGTCAGATGTAAGCAAATTAAATGTTTAGAAGTGGTCCATAACCTCCGAACTCAGCAGGATAATTTGAGGACACGTCCCAAATGACACCAATTTCTGGTCCTGGAGGCTGTTATAACTAAAATGTCACCATAACTGTGATCGAGAAGTTTTCCACCATTGGATAACTGTGTCTGCAGCATCTATTCTTCCAATTTTACCAATTGTGGTCATTTTCTCCACTTTGCCCGGTGATTGACACTTGTGGATATATTTTTACTCGTCCCTCTCGCTTTCATTCTGGCTATTTCACAGCACTCCACCGCTTCCAAAACCAGCTCATGTGACCATGAAACGAGCGCAAAACAGACAAGTCACATACAGAACTGTTAGCGGCGCTACGCCCCATTTTTATTTTTGATGTGATGCACATCAACTCCAGCCACTTCACTTTCCTGTTCGCCCATCTCACTAAAAACAAAACACCTTACTTTAATAATGCCTGGTCCTTATATCAGAGATGTTTCTACTCTCTTGATGTCACATTTATATTTGTCTTTCATAATTTGATTTCTGATCAGATATACGCCTATACGCAGTTGTAGGAATACAGACATGATTTAAAATGATCTGAGTGATTTAAAACAAACCATGCTAAGGAAATATTACTGTATAACAATGGGCTCAGCTAGAAAAATAGGGATATTATTTCAATTATTATTTTTTTAAGCAATGCCTGATGAAGGTTGCATGACAAAAATGTATTAAAATATGATTTGCAAGCTATAGCATGGTGTGGGATTTATCAGTTTTAGTTAAATTATTTTAATTTCATTACATTTACATGTACTGTACAATTTATTTGATGTTTTCAAACATCAATCATCAAGTGATAAAAATAGAAATTAACATTTTCTATAATTTCAACAATTCGCAATAAAATATATTTTTTCATATATAAAATAACAATTATAGTATAATTTAACTAAAATTAAATTATAAATAATCATTGTTTTATTTATTTAAAATGTATTTATATGTATATATATTTATTTATTTTTTTATATTTTTGCTAAAAAGCAACCTTGCAATTTAGGTTTATTTAGTTTTAATTCTACTAATTTATTTATAAATGAAAAATTATAGCATTATTTAACAAAAATGTAAATTATAAATAAACCATTGTTGTATGTATTTTTATTTATTTAAATTAAATTGAGAAGTTAATGTTAACAAATTTTGCTATCAAAACAGGATGTATCTTTTGGTCACGTGCGGTGTAAACCCCAGCTTTAGTGCTGAAACGGGAGTGAAAATACAATCAAATGGCTCCTGTCAAAGTATCTAAAGTGCAACTCCTACAAAAATAAAGCTGACAAAACCCAGAAGTGCTACTCGTCCCAGTGTGAAAGCTGCTGTTTAGACGTGGAAATGAGCGACGGGCACGTGAACAGACCCGGGGCGAAGAAACGAGCGATGGAGGGTTAATAGAAGGCTAATGACTGTGGAGGAGAGAGCTGGAGAAACACTTCAGAGCGTGATACGTGTCAAACAGCCAATCACACGCCTCTCTCTCCGCATTTGGCTCGGTCTCGTCCTCCTACACACACTCTCTGGCTTTCATCATTCACAACTGCTGCTCTTCTCGTCTCCGTCTCACTAATTTGATCATCATCTCCCTTCTATCAGTCCCGTCTGTCTCCTGAGAGTGTGTCTCTGTTGTCTGATGCAAATGTGGCCAAATGAGAGCAAATCAGTGCACTTGCTTTACGACGTTTTGTGTTTTTGTAATGGTTAAAACACCTTCTTGTGTCTCAGCTCAAGATACAGAGGAAACAAATGCATAAGGCTGCTTTCAAAACATGCCGATTTAACCAATGCTGAGAGTGTGTGGGCGTGGCTAATGCATTAACTGACCAATGGTAGAATGGGGTGTGGCCATGTGCCCGTTTGAAAATAAAGTGAAAGCCGTTCTTTTAAGCCTCATGGCTGATTAACCAAAGTAATTAAAGCGTATAAGACAAGTTTAATCAGCGGCGCTCGAGCTCTCAGGTGAAAACACTGATCCACTAACACTCCTGCTGGATGTTTGTTGTGTCTCGTGTCCCTCCCTGGGATTCGTAGCGGGACGGTGCGGCCCATCCATATGCTGGCCCTGCCATGCTGGGCTCATTAGCACAGAGGATAATTAAACACACAGCTGTTAATGAGCAGCAGGAGACGACACACACACGCCCACCCCTCACTCCAGTGTGTTTATGGAAGCGCTTTATATTAATGCAGGTTCTTAAAGATTAAAATAATGAACTTCCCCTGCGGGAATGATAACGTACATCTGTCTATCTCGCATCTGAATCTCGAGACGCTGCAATAAACAAACTCAAGGTGACACTGTAATTGAACGGCAACATGACCAGGTACAGAGAGTGACCTTAAATATTGTTTTATTTTAAATTCTATTAAATCACCCTTTTTTGTGTGGGGTTATTAAGTATTTATAAATACACACACATACAGCATATATTTTTTACATTTTTGCATTTACATGTATATATTTATATTCATATAGCTGCTTTATATTATATAAATATAATTAATATGTAAACGTAGCATATTTTTTTTTAAATGTACATGTATGTTTGTGTATTTGTATATAAATAAACACTGTACATATTATGTAAACAAACTTTTATTTTGCATGCAATTAATAGCAATGAATCATTTGACAGCACTAGTTTTAGGTAATTAGTTCATTTTACTCTGACTGTAATGGTATATAACTTCAGCTGATGAAGCAAACATTTGATGCAAATATCAACATTAGAAAGAAACTACAAACTAAACGTTAACCTCATATAAAAGTTAGAGGTCAGTAACGCTTCTACAAGAATTCTTCTGCTCACCAAGAGCACTTATTTGATCAAAAACACAGTAAAATCAGGTAAATTATGAAATATTATTGCAATTCAAAATAACTGTCGTCTGTGTGCATGTCTTTACTGTCACTTTTGATCAGTTTAATGCGTCCTTGCTGAATAAAACAAGTAAATAAATGCACTGAACTTGCATAAATATTAGCAGGGAATCCATATAATGAGTATAATCACTTAAGATCCTTCCACTCACCTTAAGAAACTTGTAGAGGAGGAAAGTAAACCAGTTTGTTAGCATCTTCTCAGCCACAGATTCAGTCCTGAGGGGAAACAGAGTAAAAAATAAATGTCAAGGATTTATTTACTTGGGTGTCGGAGTCCCTGAGGTAACCTTTAAGAGCAGAGAGAGATGCTTTGAAGGCTTCTTCATTCCCCAATTTCCCAAGTCTCACAACAAGAAAAACAGCCATTCTGATAACCAACATCTTTCGGGGGGGGGATGTAGTATTAAACTCCCATTTGACATCAAAGTGCCGCTGCCGAATTATTTTAGCAGTGCTGGTGAAACGCGGCTCGGGGAAAAACCTTCAAAGGACCCCAGCGCAAAGCAAACACGCTAATAATTCTGCATTAATAACAAACCAAAGCGTTGCTCTCTCTTCCCTCGCAAAGCAAACCACTAAACTTCATTAAGAAAACACCAATTAAAAATATTCCGTATCTTCTGTCATTAAACAGAAACCTGGCGCACAATAACAACCCTCCAAAAAAAGTCTCTCGGAATGAGGCTAATTACACGGCTTGGTAATTAACGGACCTTATTAGCGCTAATCTGCTCACGGCGTGCGAGAGGAGGCGTAGACGAGGAATCTGGTGAAATGTGTTTGTTTTTACCATCTCTGCTGAATTATTCACTCGTTCTGACGCCAAGACAGATGCAGAGGAAAGCGGTAAGGCACGAGAGCTCGACGTAAACGACACGCTGCGAGGTGTTATTAAAAAACCTGAGAATATTGTGCTGGAAGCGGTTCTGGAGGGGTGAAGGACTGAGATCTGACTGCTCACGTTTGTTTGATCTTCAGGTGACGTTTGTCTTGTGAGAGAGAGGAACTACAGACAAACTAGACAAGTGCACAATTCACTTCAAACAACTGCCATTTCTGAGATATTGTTTGAATCACACACAAAAATAAATAAATAAAAATAACAGTAATAATAGATGGGTACGGTTAAATAAATTAATAAAACATTAATGACATTTGAAAATAATTAAAATAAATGAGTCAAGGTAAATAATAATAATAATAAATGAATTAAGGTAAATAAATTATATTCAAAAAAAGAAAAATCTAGTAAAAATAAATAAATAGATGGATTAATTTCAATAAAATTCTGCCTATTAATGACCACTGACAAGCATTACAGTGACATGATTTTTCTCATGAATGGTATTTAAATCTCAGAATAGAATTTGCATATTTTTGTACATTAACTGATTTCATACAGTCATTTCTACTGTAATCAGCATGAAAAAAGATTGATCAGCATGCAAATAATGTCACAGTGTGAAAGAGTATTAATTGTTCTAAAAACACGCTGCTTTTTCTTCATGCCAATTTTTTTCTTTTAATTTTGGAGTACATGTAAAGCGTCCTTTGCTAGTACTGTATCGTGACATTCTATTGTTAGATTCATCCAAACGGATCTGAGGACGCATCTTTGTACTTTCACTGCAAAAAAAAAAGAAGCTGATATCAAAAAGTTACTGCAGAAGAAACAATGAAGCGTTGATTTGTTTTCTGTGATATTGATTGAAGACTACAGGAGAGAATTCAGCAGCACGATCAGACTGAAGTTCAGTCTTCCTCTCCTCCTGGAGCTCCGCGGGGAACAGTGTGTGCTCAGGTGTGTAACACCATCTGACAGACACACAGCCAGCGATGAGAAAGGGCAAACCGAGAAACAGAGGGATGGAGAGCGATGATGGGAGAGCAAATGTGACCGCTAGAAGTCAAACTCATCATGTTCATTAACACGGTGTCTAACCAGCTGCATCATGGGAACTATTCAACATCAAGTCATTAAGAGTTCAAGAAATGATTTCCTTAATATTTCTGACTTGTTTTCCAAAACAAAATTCACTAACACTTTATTTTACACCTATTAGTTGCTTATTAGCGTGCATATTTCTAGAATATTAGCCATTTATTAGTGCTAATGAAGTGCATATTAATGCCTCATTCTACATTCATAACCCTAGCCAACACCTAAACTTAACAACTATCTTACTAACAAAACCAGTCACCACTGACACCCTACTACAGAAGTCAATAGTGACCCAAAACGGCCCCTAACAAACTTTCTTCAAAAGATTTTGTGTTCAGCAGAACAGAGACATTCCTACAGGTTTGCAACTAAATGATCACAGAATTTACATTTTTGGGTGAACTATTCCTTTAAGATCTGAAGAGGTTTTAAAGGAAAGTGCGTCAGATGTCGGGTAACATGGCATACCTTCGCAGCAGGAGTTTGGGGTGGTTCTTGCTCTCCAGGTTCTTGTCGATGAGGTCAGACAGGAGCTGTTTCAGGACTCCTGTGGCGTACTCCATCTCTCCCTGCAGAGCGCTCATGATGAGAGACGCCACGTTCCCTCGGTCACGCATGGAGAACGAGCGCTGGGCCTCGAGAGTCCGGATGAATGTCAGCAGAAAGTGCTTCTTATTCAAGAGCTGACCGAACAGAGTCAGAGCCTTCTCCACATTCGCTGGGACCTGAGACAGAAAAAAAGCGCCCCATTATAGATTTTTGACAATGATCTTTCATGCAGTGTGTAACTCAGCTCTGAGTGAATGACAACATCCTGCAAAGTTTAAAATCTGAAAGTGCTCCGTGTATAAAGTTACTCTCTCAAAAGCAAGAGCCGACTCGGGATCATTAAAATGAGTCTTTTTCAAAACGAATGCCAAGCTGTTTTATGTTGAAGTCAAAATAAAACATTAGCATATTGCCGCCCACTTGTTGGTCTTAATGAAAATGCAGATTCATTCTTGACCACTCACAAACCAAATCAACCAATTACCAGAGAGGTTTGGAAAAACAAATCGTTAAAGAATCGTTTGGAAGTCGTTGAACAAATAAGGTAAAAAATAAATGCGTATTATTAGACAATAAAAGTGTTTTTTTTTTTTACCTTGCATGCATGCCAATCTCGTTTTGACTCCCAAAACCTTTCATAACCCTAACAGGAGCACTTTCCATTTACACTTGGCCACATAAATGTGTCTTGGCAAAACAGATATCAAATTTGAATATGTAATAAACAGATGCATCTACACCCGTCCCCTTCTGAAGTGGCCTGAGTGATCAGATTTTAAACGCATCTCAAAAGAGTTTCAGAGGGCATTTACACCTGGTCCTTTCATTATCAGACAGCTTTCCAATCAGAGAAAAGGCATGAAGTGACCAGGTAAGCGTTCACCTCCATCTCCTTTAGCACCGGATGGTCCTCTATTCCAGGGAAAAGCACTCTCATGGCGTAAGTGCGGTAATCCAGGAACGGGATTCCAGCTCCATCCAGATCCTGAGTCAGCTCGTGGATATCAGTCTGCAGCTCCGCAAACGCTGGAAACACAGAGAGCCCGAGAGAAAGAGTAAACCCTTGAGTCAGGCAAACCACTGAGTGAAGCGAACATCTCCAGATTCAGGTTTTAAAAGAAGGAGAAGGAAAAAGAGAGGTCGAAATGTTTATTAAAGAAGTTTATTCAGAATTTCAGCCTGTACTCAAAGATCACAATAAAAACACATAACATCCCGGGAAACAGCCAGAACGCCCTAGCAACCACTCTGAATACCCTAGCAACCAACTAACAACACCTTCAGCCTATATCTCTCACATATTTTTTAATTATCTGTATTTTTCCCATTAGTTTTCCTTTTGGTCTGATAAGAGTTGGAAGTGGGACTATAGTTTTCAGTAGAAGCTGAGCAGACACGCAGAGGAATTCATATGTTTAATAATCATTTATTAGACAGAACTGGTAAACAGTACATGAAAAAGCTGAGTTCATTGTTTGCTTTCTAATTTTTAGTAACATAAAGGCAATCACTATAATACGCTGTAATATTCAGCGAGCGCATTTGTGTTATGAATCTCTGTTGGTGTACTTGCTTGAAACTATTTCTTAACCAAGACATTTAATAGGATTTAAAAGGAAAAAATCCACGACATGAAAAAACCGATGTCAAATCCAGGGACTAGTTCTTTACTACTAGTAGTCTACACCGCAGTCCAGAAACTGCAAGTACTGCAACTTCCTGGTGGACTGATACAGACCTGTGCACACTGACTCCTGGAGACTGCATGAAGACAACCAATCAGATTGGAGCTTTCTGATTTGAATCCCATGATCGCATGATCCCAACGCTGTCTCAGCTCTGCTCGTCTTATAAATCTATGTGCAATACTAGAAATATGTGCTTTTGTTCCCAATCTTCTGATCCAGATTGCTACTGCTGCCACTCACCTAATCAATCTGGATGTTGTGGTTATTTATTGCCTCTTTTTATTCATCCTGGAGGACGTCTCATCACTTATCAGTGACCTGTCACTCTCACCTCCTACTATCCATCTCTTTTATCCTCTCTTCCCTGTTCTCATTCCTCTCTCCAAGTCTGCAGACAGACAAGGTCGTCACCTCGGGCCCGACAGAGACAGATAATGGGCGACTCGTCTCACGCCCTCGTGACCACGGCGGGAATGAGACGGGCGTTCGGTGCGCGCGTGTGTATGATAAATGATGTGACCATCATGAGGTCATCGCTAACAGGAGACCACAGAAAACAAAGTCAATCAGAGAGAGAGAGAGAGAGAAAGAGAGATGCGACGAGCAAACAGAAGATAAAATTAAACCAGGAAAACCAATTGAGAGCAATTGAAAGATATTGAAGAAGAGTGATGAGATGGAGAGAGCAAACAAATTAACGGAAGAGAACAAAGGAACGGATTAAGAAAAAGAAGAAACAACCAAAAGTGTGAATGATCGCACAAAAGAAAGAAAGAGAAAAAGGCATGAAAATGTGATTCAGAGTAAAAAAAAAGCAAAAGAAAGCATGAAAGAAAGGAAATGTGCAAAAGAAAACGAACGCATGGAAATGTGGAAAAAAGAAAGTGAAAGAGAATGAAAAAGCATCAATGAAACTACAAAAGAAGTGTAAGAAAACATGAAAGTGTGAAATTGAGAAAGAAAGAATGAATGAAGGGAAGGAGAAAAATAAAGGCAGCATGCAACGGAGAGTGCTAAAGAAAAAGGAGAAGAAAGAACATTTAAGAAAGTGTGAAAAAACATGCAAAAGTTCAAGAGTGAAAAAGAAAGCACAAAACACAGGGGTAAAGGAGTGGAAGACAGGTGAAAAAGAGTGCAAAAGGAAGAAAATAAAGCATGAAAAAAAAGAAAGAAAGAGCAGGAGAAAAAAAAACAAGCGAGGCCTGAAGGGGTGAGAGTGGTGAATGCAGGGATGCAGTGAGGCTGGTTTACCCTCTTTGCACTCCAGGGCCACTCTGGACTCCAGGTTGTGCATCTGCAGCTGCAGGCGTTTGAGCGTCCGGTCCGCGTCACGAGATTTACGCTTGTATGCGATGAGGATGATGATGATAACGAGAAGAAGAAGACCTCCTCCTCCACCGATCCCAATGATGGCAGGGAGCGTCAGAAGGCTGTCTGAGTAGATCTGAAGAGTTCCTGGAGAAGAACGGAAACCTCCAGCCAGGACCTGCACAACACACACACACACATCACATCACGACTGACAGCTTTCAGGAACTTTCTCTTTCTAATGCAATACAAGTTTGATTAAACAAGTCCGCAAAGAATACTTCTTATTAAACAGCAAAAAGAGTTCTGTTATGACCATGAGCTCATTAAAATCACTATTACTACTGCAACTCAGCAGAGGCGCTACTCCTCATTTCATACGCAGCCAATCATAGGAGAGGTCATTTACATACGGAACAATTGCCTGTTTTATTGTAACTGCCAGAGATGGTGAAAAATGGATATAAAAACAAACTATAATTGTCTTTGGTTCAATAAACCTAGAATAGAGCTTGAAGTGGACTTCATGAGAAAACATAAAATGAGCTCTTAAAACAGTTATGACTACAATAACAATCTATCCCACAATGCCACTGTGAATGTACCCCCACAGTCCACATCTCAAATAAACCTGCATCTTTAGAGGGTCTTAAAAAAAGAGAGGAGGAAATAAAGAAAAGGAGCCAAAAAGCAGAAAGCAGCACGAAAAAGTGTTTTGCATATGAAACGGGGAGGAGGAGCTTCTCATTTCATATGTAAAAACTCAGCCAATCATAACATAGGTCATTTACATATGGAAGATCAGCATCATTAATTGTGGGCATCAGAGAGAGGGTAAACAAACTAGAATTGTTATTGGTTTTAGAAACCTAAACTCAAATTATAAGTGGACTTTAGGGGAAATTATAAATATAAAATGAGCTCCTAAAACAGTTGCGATTAAAATACACTCAAATCCATTCCGTTGCGAACGTACTTCACACAGCACTACCCAAATGTATCCCATACATCTCTCAAACAAACCTGCATCTTTAGAGGATCTTAAAGGGATAGTGTTTGAAACCAAACTTCTTGAACCGTTTGAATGTGAATAAATGATGCCAGAATTGTAATTTTTGGCTGATCTATAGCTATAACAATGGGTTTGGAGAGGCGGAAGGGGTCGAACGGGTGAAGTTTTATATCGCGAGTAAAGCAGTTACTAAACGGCTTTCTCTCACTGTCACACGGCTTGGATATGGGTCATGATATTTAGGTCGAGGACAAACATGTGGGTCGCAGCGTCTCCCTTCAGGCGCGTCTCAAACTGAAACAGAGCAGACGGCTTGGGAAAAAACACGGGAGAAATGTTTTAATAACTCTGCCACACAAAATATAATTGAACGTGCATGTGCAAGAAATAAAGACAGCTATTTAGAGATGAAACCGACGACATGTAAATACAGATCTGCGTCTCAGATTCTTTGCAAACGCGGTGTAAATAAATACAACACAAAACCCCAGAGAGCCACGACAGAAACTCCCAGCAGTAATCTGATGCTGAGAAACGCAGAACAATACAGACGGATGAGAGAAAGAGGAGCAGGATGAGACGTGTGATAGTCGTGGGAAAGAGATCAGAGGAAGAGACGTGACACACTTACAGTGACTTTATGTTGTCCGGAGAGGTCTGGCCATTCACACAGCAGCTGAGTCTCTGACACGGTTAACACACACGGCTTGTCTCCGATCAGAACGGTGTAGTTCAGCCTGTAGTTCCCAGCAGCCGAAGGAATCAGATTCTTGCCCTGAGACACAAACAGACATGCTTATTTTGATCATATTATATGCAGAACATCAACCTAAAATACTGGGCTTCCGGCTAGCAGTTGGACTTTTATGAACCAGTTCTTTTAAAGGAGGCATATTATGCCTGTTTTTACAATATTTAATACATGTCTCTGGTGTCCCCACAGATCATTCATTATATCATTTTACAAATGCCTGTTTTGAGTGGAAGCAGAAAAAAGCAGATTTTCATGCCTGTCTTTTTAAATGCAAATTAGCTGATACTCTCCACCCCCTTTCCCAGAACAGATCTGCACCATCACAGCTCGCACATGCTAAAAACACCGGTTTTGATTCGGATTGTCATGTTTATGAAGCTGAAAACCTGCATTTTACACCATATTAGTTTAAAGCTTTTCTGAGAGCACACATCCGACACAATTTAGATTTTCGTAAAACGCCACCTTTAAATGAATCTCATGAACCAGTTCATCAACTCAATAAAACTCAAGTCTTCAGTCTGCAAGTCTGAATTTCTGTGCGCTATTTTACTTTAGGTCATGCATTAAAATATGTTAGTGCATGGTATTTCAATTATTAAAGAAACAAAATCTGAAGTGGAATATAATCTTGTGTTGTCAACGAAACAATTATTTTCTTAACTGAATTAAAATGTTTAAATTAGATGAAAAACTTACAATGAAAATGATGCGATTGCTTAACCAGATTTCCAGCCCTCACTATCTCTCTCTGCCCAAGGGGCTTATGGGAAGGCAAAACCCGAAGGCAGAACCATGCATAAATATTTGCATGCTTCATTTAGAGCCGTGTGTTACTGAAGGGCTCCATTTAACATGTAGACTCAACTCATACAGCGCAGTACCCAGAAGGGTTTCCATGGCAAACTGAATTGCAGATAATCCAATGCATGTCATTTTTCTGAAATCATTTAACGCTGCACATGAGCGAGGCAGGACCTCAACACCACACTCCTTTGCTTAAGGCTACTCCCGGAGTAAATGTGTCTCATGGCTAGGCTGCCGTTTCTCAGTGGCCCAAACCGATCGTTTAATCGCATTGAAAATAAACGTTTTTGATTACATGCTATAAACTTTGAAGTATACACACACACACACACACGCAGGTACAGTATATATTTAAGAAACATGTTATGTTTATATATTAGATATATTTGTAATAATATAAACACATTGTTGTATATACATATAAATATGTTCAATATAGATGTACTGTATGTCTTTATATTTATATATACACAATAAATACAGTACGCACACATTATATAAATTAAATAGATTTTGTATACAATTAATCGTGGCACTAATACTATATTTTTATTTTTAGATTTTCTGTTTTAATTGTAGTTAGTTTCAGTGATTTTATTATCATTATTATTCATTATATAAATACATTTTAATATCTATTTTTCATTTAAATTGTCTATTTTTTTATATTCTATTTCTAGTTTCAGTTTTAATTAATTTATTAGTCGTCAAGACAACATTTCTAATTTTCCAAATAATTTCTCCTATTTATATTTGACTTAATTTCATTTTTTTTAATGATGATATGGTTTTTATTTTTTTATTTCAGTCTTGGCATCTAGCAAATTAAACTTTATAAAGTTTTTTATGGTTTTAGGTAACTATTATATTGCTGTTGTTAATAACATGTTTCCAGTGCACCATAAAATCTGGCCTTATAGCTGCAGTGCTGCTCTGAGTGGGATTATTATACTACAAAAGCTGCAATGAGATCTCACCTTCAGTATGAGAGGAGAGCCCGGTTTGAGCTCCATCATGGAAGGGCCGAAGGATTCAATGAAAGGATCGGGATAGAAACTGAAGGTCTCGTTCACCACCAGAAGTGTCTGAACATTATCCATGATGAATCCGATCTCATCTGGCCCGCTGCCCACCTCTGAGAAGCCCCTCTCGGACCCGGCCACGGACGGCACCAGACACACCATCACAGTGTTATTGAGCACAGTACAGTTCTGAGAGCGACAGCAAACATCAGGCATTACTGAAGACACTAACGCTGCTTAAGAGCCAATAAAGAGAAGACATGAGGAGCAGAGAGAAGGAAAACAGCAGCCAGATGAGCGGGTCAAGGAGAAGAAAAGGTCACATTCGCCCTGCGGGACTTTCTCAGGGCTTTATAGAGCCATTTTATGTTCTATATCCCGTCAGCCGCTGACATTTTAAAGGTTAAACTGGGAAAAGGTGATTCAATGTCAAACATACACAAAGAAAAACATGTGCAGCACACAGGCCTTCGCTTGAACGCACTCGTTTGTCTGCTCCCGCTGCTTTAGAGCTCGGAGAGAACCAAAAAAACACTAGTCTAGACTCCAGGGATGAAAAGTTTGGAGTAAGATCTGATAAAACTGGGATATTGCATATTTGCGAATAAAGCACCGTCTCAAAGAGAACAAAATCATCACTTCCTGGCACTAAACACTTCCACTAAATACCTTCAAGAAGCAACTGAATATAATAATTAATATATAGCAGAGAGATCTCAGAGAGATCACATGAAGCACAATAAGTGCAGTCACTGATTTGGGAGGCGGATGTACAGACAGTAATTATACAGAAATCCTTTGATGACAGACTTTCCTCAGCAGTTCAGATGCTGTGAATAAGATCGGTCCTCTGCTAGTCAGGGGTTTTTTAATGCACATGCTGGAATTTATTCGGTAAATGTGTGCATGCACATTTCTCCTATCGGATAAAAGGTTTGTGCATACTTTTTTTTTGCGCACATTATTTGAATTCACGCACATCTATGCAATGTTCCAAAATGCACATAAAACCAGGTGCATGCAAACATTAGAGACTCACGTTGAGTGAACTGACGCTGCCGTATCTGGCTCTCATCTTGGGCTCTCTGATGGTGGCGAGGTTGCTGCCGATCACGGTTAACAGGGTTCCACCACTGACAGAGAGAAACAACAGAAACATCATCCATTTACATTACACTGAACCGGTGAAGGTAAAGAGTGTGATTTCTTTGAATTTCTTTGAACATTAACGTTCAAAGAAATTATTGTTTTTTTTTTAAAGGATGCATTGATCAAAAGTGACAGATTTATATTGTGACACTCTCAGAGATGAGGCTAGAAAAGCTGTCACCTCTTCAAAAGATACAGGTTCAAGTAGTACTAATGTGGATTTTAAGGTACTAAAATGGACCCTTTAGGTTCAAACATCCTGCCCTGAATCTAAAATCCAATAAAAACATTCATCAAACAACAGTTTTCAACATAAGAGATAATCAGAAATAG
>JAUMHR010000050.1:755102-772856 GCA_032361145.1 Enteromius fasciolatus
GATTTTTAATCTAATAAATGCAGCCTTGATGAGCAGAAGAAACATCTTTAAAAAACATTAAATATCTTACTGACCCCACATTTATTGAACGGTAGTGTATATATATATATATATTAGTTCAATAAAAACTTAAAATAAAATAAAAGCACTAATTATATTTTATTTTATTTAAACTTCCAAATATTTATGCAGTATGGTACCATTACATGTAATGCTTTTTCCGAGGTTATTATCGTTAATTAAAATTTGAAAAGATATTTAAAAACAACAAAATTACAAAAAGTGAATAAATACAAAATTTGCAAAAGGTTTATTGTTTAACATAGTTGCCTTAGTTATTATATCAAATAATGTCTTCAGAAATACTGATAATGATATATAACACGCTAACCG
Source organism: Enteromius fasciolatus (assembly GCA_032361145.1). NCBI lineage: Eukaryota > Metazoa > Chordata > Actinopteri > Cypriniformes > Cyprinidae > Enteromius > Enteromius fasciolatus. Next base: position 755,496 of record JAUMHR010000050.1, read on the forward strand.
TCTCCTGAGCTCCTCCTGTGTCTCTGCAGCGGACGCTCTGGACGGTCCTGTAATATCAGCAAAACACAGGCAAATATGAGATATTAACGAGTATTATTAAAGAGAGGAACAGAAGCGGTCGTACCTGGTTCAGGTTTAGCACTGTCTGCTTTGGTTGATGATGATGACGGTCCAGACTCTCGCATCCGCTGAAGAACATCACTGGACAACTGACAGCACAGATACACCAGCATTAACATAACATCGACCTATGATCTCCTTTTAAAGGTGCATAACACACAGCTCTCACTGTACACTGGTCAGATCGCACTGTTTTATGACCTTGAGTGAGAGCAGATTAAATTACTGTACAGGTTTATATTTCACAGCAAACAAGACATGAGGACAAACATGTGAATTGGCAGATTTCATCATTATATCACATATGAATCAAAGAAATCAGTGACAGACTAACAAATCAAATGATACTTTCATTTTCTCACTCAAGTTCAAAAGAAGGAGCGTTACAACAGACTGATTAAAAGCACAATAGAATATGTCATTAAAATCCCCTATCGCGACAGTAGCATCACACAGGACATGATCACTCTGTATTTGAAGTGCAGATGTTGTGGTGCCTGTCACCTTTACTCCGTGGATGACCGTGACATTGTCCTGTCCATCGAGTCCGTATGACACAGACCTGCTCCTGCTGTCCGCGGCCCCCATCAGCCCAAAATCACCCCAAACACTCCAACAACAGAAGTACAATCACCCCAGCTCACTTCAGGGTCACTGTGTCCCGCTACATGCGGATACAATCATCAAACATCCTAGTACAGTTCATCACGTGACGCGCAATGCACGATGGGAAATGTAGTTCAATTCAATACATTGACGACACATTCAGGTCGCTCGCGGAAGATTTTTTTTTATTATTTTATATTTTGTTTTATTTCAATTGTTTGCTTGCTTGCTTATTGTGTGTTCTTATAGTGAAATTAATACTTTTTGTATAATATCAGATATTATAATAAACAGAAATTGACAAATGCACTTAAGTTACTATTTCTTTTAAGGTAAATTATGAAGGTAGTTTTTATTATCATATTTTAATAAAACGGTCGGCATATAATAATACTAATATGTTTTATTTATCCTTTTTTGCTATTATTTTTTGTGTTTGTTTTCAAGTTACTGTTTTTATTTCTCTATTTTTCATTTTACTAAATTTTATTGACATACTTATTTCCCTCACACAGCAACGGCACAACGGTGGCGTTCAGTAATAATAATAATAATAATAATATCGTGGAAATGTTCAGCAATCACACGACACGTCACGTAACGTAATGTGTGAAGCATTTTTTGATATAAAACATAAATGAAAGCAGAAGTCACACATTGGAAACAATTAATCAAGAATGTACAACTGTAAGATAAATCGTTTTTCAGTGAATACATGTAAATGATCCACATCTGTTAACGTCGACAGTTCCTGCTTGTGAAAATTACGTCAGTCGCGTCATAGACAGCATGTTCCAAAATAAAAGTCCTCGGTTGTCCGTGTGGCTCAAAATAAAATACATTCTCTTTGCGGGACTAAACAAACTAAATACCCTGATCTTTTAACAAAGCATTTCAAAGCAAACTATGATATGCTTCCAATAACAGGCTGCAATATATATATATAAATTGTAATATAATACATAAAATAAATAAATGAAAAAATGAAAATAATTAAACAGACAGAGCAAAGCATTGTGTATATAAACATTTAGTACAACTTGCAACTCATTTACAACTGCATTTCAGTGCAAAAATTAAATCTTCAACATTAAATACAAAACATCTTCTCTCCGTGTTCAAATCATATTAAAGAAAAAAAGAGAAATAAGCCATACGAAACAAGCATTTTACTCAGGTCAGATTTAATTGATATTTTTTTTCTGTGCACCAAAAAAGTTAGGATGTAATTAACTAGTGGTATTTTATCAAATAAAACAAAGCAGATTAAGTCCTCTCTCTCCCAGCATGGTCCACTTTCTTCACTTTCTCCCACATGGAATGACATGAAGACAAGCCTGACTTGAGCCCGTGACATTTTCATTATCAATTAGAAAAAGATGAACAAAGGTCAAAATCACAATTGAAGCTTTCACTTTAAGAACTGAACCAGAGTCCAATGACGACAGGCTAAAACAAAATTCATCGGATAAAAATAAATAAAAATCCAAAGAAAACACTACGATATAGCATGGGGAAAAAAATGTTTTTACAAATTTCCAGATGATCGCTCAGCCCATATGAAGCATATGAACAAAGCCAAGGTAGATTACAGGGTCCTTAAGACTTCAAATTAGCCAAGCAAATGAGCCAAATCAGTGCAAAACAACCCTAACGGCAGAAAACGAGCATCCAAACACGAGCAGATCTTTCGCTGGTATCAGTAGCGTAACTGTGTGAAATCATCTAACAGCGATCGATTATGGTTTCAGCAGAAATATATTACATTATGCACATCACAGAGTCCAATAAAGTTGCCTGCGGTAGCACACAAATGTGAAATTAAGAGCACTGGTGTTACACAAGGAATGTCGGATTCATGGAATACAAATGAAATTGATCTTAAATAACAGCACTGACGGGGAAAACCGTTTCCGATCGAGGCAGTCCATGCTGGTCAGTGTGAAAGCGTTCAAGCGTTGAGGGCCCTCCAGCGGTCGCTGTCGATGCTGTTGATGCTGTGGGCCCCGAAAGGCCCCGAAACCACGTCGTCCAGATACGCTCCAGAGCCGTCGATCTGCGTGCTGGAGTACGAGCCGTGATCCAGATCCTTCCGGCCCAGACCGGATGATGAGGTGTTGGGCAGGTGAACGTCCGAGTCCTCCGGCTCATCGATTTGTGATTTGTAGGAGAAGAGGATCTTAGGCTCGGAACTGAAGAGAAATCAGGAGGAGGCATGAAAAATGACTGGCATCTTGTGTATGAACATAGAATTACAATAGTTATTATTGAGACAGGATGTAATTCATGCTCTTTTTTATTATTTTCACCTCTAGATCAGGTGGAAAACTACATACAGTTCCATTAAAAAGATTAATGCAGTACAATTAACCACATCCAAAATAAACTATTTGTGTCAAACATAATATACGTATGTGTACTGGGTATATTAATTATGCATAAATAAATACACAAACATACAGGATATATTTTAACATATTTACACACACACACATATATATATATGGACTTAATATATAAAAATGTTTTTGTAAATATTTACATGTATGTGTGTGTATACATTATGTAAACAAACACTTATTTTGGATGCTATTAATCACGATTAATCCTTTGCAAGCACCTACTCCAAAACATGAATGCTTTTATTAATCAAGGATGCATTTACTTGATCAAGAATGTAAGTAACTTCCACAGACGTTCGGTAGAAAGTGTACAAGCTTGTATAATAATATGATATTGCTGAGGGCAGGTGGTGTTTAGAGAGGTTTATCATAGTTAACAGCATTTCCCTTGCTCTTCTGAAACAAAGACATGATGGCATACAGAAACACTCACAAGTCAAAACTTCCCCAGTTCACCCTGAATGAGCTCACACATGACTGCTGTTGAGCCTGAAGTAAAAATAAATCCCACAAAGGTGCAGAATATGGCATTTTGAGGAAGTGTAAACCCACAGCAGCCTATTCATCTGCTCTTCAGTTCCTCATGCAGAACTAAAGCACGATAATATGACAGGAATGAGTCTAATATCCTGCGACTGAATCACAGGTGGATCTACATACCCAAAAAATCCTTTGAGGAACGTCACATAGATCAGAGGAGCAAAGACGGAGAAGTAGAGGAATGTGGTCACATCCACACAGCTGCAAACACAGAGAAGTTTCAGGTCAGAGAGAGAATTCAATTGTAGAATTAAATTTTTTTTTTATTATGATATAAAATGGATAAGAAATATTTAGGGTGAAGGAGATGCTGCCATATCCTTCTTTTTATTAATTTTCATTTCAGATTAATTTGATTATGATCACACAATGAATCAGTATTTAACTCATTAAATTACATAACCATATTCCATATATTGAACTGTTTGATTTAAGAAGAAATGCCTCTGTGGATAGAACCGGGCCCCGAGGTCAATGAAATGTCTCTCTATGCGAGTTATTTCTCCCTTCAGGTCATGATGATCTGAAGAATCAAGGATTAAGAATTAATTGTGATGTTTATGTATAAGATATTAGAGTTTTTTTTTTTTTTTTTGTCAATCCAGTTCCAGCCTGTATTTTACTTCATTTTGCATAGACTGTGTCTAACCAGCCATACTGATAAGACGTTGAAGCAGACTGGGGGAACCTCTGCTGATGAAACTGCAAACTATTTCCTGCAGCAAGTATTTCTTCAATTGATCTCATCTCTCACTAGACAACAACTGGTCCTAGGGTTTTAACTGTTAACTCACCAACAAAGGTTTTTCTAATAATATTGTAGCGTTCTCAAATCACGAGACAAACCAAAAGAATTCTCTAATTTCTCACTTTTCACTCACATTTTATTCAAATAAGACTATGTATATTATATGCATTTTAGTAATATATTAAAAACAATTAAAATAGAAGAACATATATATTTTTTTCAGTTTACAGAGCATGATATATTGCCAAATATTCAATATAACACATGTATATTTATATATATATATAAATATAGCAGATGAGATGTATACTGTTTTAGCTCATAATTTACAAAATGTAAAAAAACAGAAAAATAAAATTCATATTTTATTTAAAACACATCAAAATCATAAGCATGTTGACTTTCATATCACTAAAGACTTACTGATAAAAAATATATAATTCAACCTCTTTCTTTTGGAGTATTTCTACTATGCACATTTCTTAATATCACTATTATTAAGAAGTGTATTATGTTTAAATGCAAGATATACTTGTCAAATAAACTTTTTACAAACTATATCTCTTTAGCTGAACTTCAGCATTATTTCTGCACAATTAAAGTGCATTAAGTACAAAACCCCTTGTTCCAATTTAGTATACAGTTCAGTACACCAAAACTACAACCGCAGCGCTGCACTGAAATATGTAAATGTATTTGTAGTAATACACTGACGCAAAAATTCGGTTTCCGGTCTCATCCACAGACAGCTATTTTTAGCTGTACAAAAACGTTCGTTTTGCTGCTTGATATTGAAAATTGGTGTGTCCTATCATGTTACTTTAATGTACTATCTTCATTATGAACAAACTGGTTTACTGCATGTTGTTATTTCCCTATAGCATCTAACGGACCGGAAGCCTCACTCATAGGCTTACATCCTCGTTCAGGAAAAAGGAGGAGAACAAATGCATCTCATTAAACTGTTTTTGACAGACAGCCGAATGCTCACCAGAGGCCTTCGATGATGCCAGCACAGAGCAGAGCGCTTCCCAAACCCTGAACCAGATTGAGCAGGGACAGGATAGCAGCATACACGTAAAAACCCCTCTTCGCTGCGGCACGAGAAACACAAACACATTCACGTCGTAATCATCCGACTCATTCCTTCAAGATGAACACTGCGCTTACTCACATGGTAACGAGATCCTCTCTCTGACTGGAGTTTTAGGTAGAATGACGATCAGGGAATACACCTAAAACAGATTAAATCGAAGAATGAAACATTAATAATTCAATATATAAACGCAGTACGGTTTCATAAGAAAGGAGAAGTAATTAATTAGATACCAGGAAAAAGAAACAGGAACTGGCCAACCAGAAGTGGCGTCCGCCGTGGCCGTAGATGTTGAAGTCTTTGGCGGAGAGATGTTTGTCTGGGAAACGAATCTCCAGAGTGCCCTGAGAGAGAGAGCAAGAGACGCTGCATCAAAACAACACCTCACTAGAAGTGAATGTGTCACACCTGCACCAAAAACTCCTCAGTTATCAGTTTGAGTTCAAGGGGTCCTATGATGTGTTTTCACTTTAGAGTGGTGCATAAAGAAGATCTGTAAAGTTTCAAAGGCTAAAGCCTCAAAACCAAAGATATATACTTTAAGACTTCTCCACACCTCCCTAAGATCATTTAAACACGCCCCCACTTTGTGATGCAGGCGTGTTTTCATAACACAAAGAAAGAAGGCGGAGCTATTATTCTGGCTTTAGTGTTGCTGCGGGCGCCATGTTCTGGAGACGCTGTGTGTTTGTGCTTCCAAAAGAGGACGCAACTAGAAATCAGTGTTAAGTTGTGTTTCAACACTGTTCCAGAACAGTCGAACACAAATATTGGAGTGTGTTCAGCACATTTACGGAGGACTGGTTCCTGAAGCTGACAGAGCTTAGAGTATTTGTTACAAATACACCTGTGCTGTTTATGACCGCTTTTGGGCTCCAGGGTCACATATTAATGTGTAATGAATGGCTGTTGTGTAACACACCTGTGTGATGGAGTAGGCCAGAGACAGGACCGCAGTGATGGCCAATACACGCTTGATGCTGGATTTGCTCTCCAGATGGCCTGAGCAAACACAATCAGCAAACACCACACTTTAACAGGAAGTGCAGCACACAATAAAACATCCTTTGTTCAGCATGTTACAATGCAACAGGTAGATTTATTTGCAACGCATGGAAATCAATGTAAATAGTGCTGCTTTTTCTGAAACTGTTTCTAAACTACAGCTTTACTTAAAAACATTAAAAGTCACTTTGAAAAATTTAAGTACAACTGAAATAAATGAAATATAATTGATAGAAGTTATATAAATGTAAGTATATACACATGAAAATACATGCAAATATTTTTTAAATATATCCTGTATGTGTGTTTCTTTATATATACATCATAAATACAGAGTATGAATCATTTGACAGCACTAGTAAAAACCTAAAAATGATAATGATAAACTTGAATGCTGGTTTGGGAACTTACTAAAATTAATAAATGAATTGAAAATAACTAAAGCTAAATAAAATTAACAAATAAGTAATTTAATTAAAATTAATGACAGCAGAAATCTAAAAACAAAAGCAAATAAAAAAATGAGTTACTACAGATTAATATAGATTAAAATGCATTTTGACCCATTTGAAAAATCAGATCTTTTTAAGAAATGGAAACACATTTGAGATCTGAATCAAACAATGCAGGTACGTACCAAAAGCTAGTCCGAGTATGATGACGCTGAGCTCAATAGCCAATAAAAAGAACCTCGTGATTTCCCAAAGCACCTGTAAACACACAGAAATCACTGATCAATTCACAACATAACTACAGCCCCAACAAACCTAAAACATCTGTGTGTCAACACCACGTCAGATCACATTATAAACCATTCAGCAGTCATGTTATTGTAATTAAATAAATTTTTGTTTTTATAATACATCAATATCATATAATAAGTTGCTCCACCTCAACTTGTCACTAACTATCCCCTTTTAATAAAATAGGCTACCGTTAAAAACTTTGACGTTGGTAAGACTGAATGTTTTTGAAAGTCTCTTCTGCTCACCAAATTGGATCAAAACCCATAAAATTGTGAAATATTTATATTTAAAATAGCTGGTTTCTATTTAAATATACAGTAAATGATCATTTATTCCTGTGATGAACAGCTGTATTTTCAGCACCATTCCTCCAGTCTTCAGCGTCACATGATCCTTCAGAAATCATAATAATATACTGATTTACTGCTTAACAAACATTTCTGATTATAATCAGTGTTTTAGTAAAAAAACGGGATACATTTTACAATTCAGGAATCTTTAATGAATAGAAAATCAAAAGATCAATATTGATTTGAAAAAGAAATCTTCTGAAACATTAGAAATGCCTTTACGGTTTCTCGCACAAAGGCTCAATGTCAACTACAATAAATATATAGCAATTTAATAAGTAGAATGGAATATAATGATATCACAATAACTTAAGCAGCTAATATTAATTTCCACTGACGAGGGGCAGGATTGCTTTCTAATTGCTGACAGATTTCAGCTAGTGTATGTACCCTTATGACCCAGGATCACAGTTACTGAGAAATGGTGACTTGTTCTATGTGTTTTTACCCGCTGTATTACTATACATTATACTATATATATTAAGATCACAGAAGTCAGTGTGTCACAAGTCCTCAGACGTTTTGTGTGTGTGTGTGTGTGTGTGTTTTCACCTTGTCTATGAGTGTGGCAGAGCTGGATGTGCTGACAGTCATGGAGACGATGGCTCGAGTGATTCCTACAGCTGCCACCACAAACACCTGAGCGGAGCGAGAGAAAGAGTCAAAACAGAAACTAGCAGACCTTCAGCTTCAGTTCTGCTGCTTACCAGGATGTAAAATGCCACGAATATGGGGCTGGAGGTCAGACGGATCTTAGCCCGAGCAGAAGGCAGCTTCCACATCAGGAAGATCAGGAAAGCCACGTTTGGGACGAGCAGCATCACGTCCCAGTAACGAACCCTGACGGAGAAACAGAGGCGAAATTAAACATGTTTAGATTAAACAGCACAGAAACCAGACGTCTATTACTACAATACTACACCACACACACACACACACACACACACACACATCTAAAACTGGAATTACAGCTTTTCTTTCTGTGATGGAAAGCACCTATTTATCCACACAAACACTTCCTGGGAACCAAAACAAAATGTGTAAGCTGAAGTCTTAAAACCGAAAGAAAATATATATTAAATATAATAATAATAAAATAAATAGGCAAGGCAAGTTTATTTATATAACACATTTCATACACAACTGTATAAAGTGTTTTACATAAAAATAAATAAAATCATCTTTTATTTTAATAAAATTAAATTAAAAAATAAGCACAACAATAAAACAAAAAATGAAAATTTTGATTTAAAATGAAAACGAAAGCGTTAAGTCGGTTCAGACGCAGCTCATTCAACAAATGCACATCTAGAAAAAAGAATAAATAAAAAGCTATGTTAAGAAATAAAAAAAAAATATAGGTTTCCTCTTTAACAAGTTCTCCTTTTGAAAATGAAAATATATAAATATATATATAATATTTAACAAATAATAACTTCCAATAAACATAAAGAGCAAACTAGGAATTGTAGGAATTAATTGTTTAGATAACGTCTGCGACTGAAGTGTGTGTTGAGCAGTAAATCAGTATATTACAATGATTTCTGAAGATCATGTGACACTGAAGACTGGAGGAATCCAGCTTTGATCACAGTTTCACAGAAAAGACTTTTTTTTTAATCAAATAAATGCAGCCATTGGAGACCAGAAGAGACTTAAAAAAAATCTTACTCTGACACTAATCATCATCATCATGTTTTTCTCTGAAGTCAATAGATAAGGCTAAACAATAGACCTGCGGTTTTTCTGTCTACATAATTTGCTGATTTATGATTTTTAAAAACAAGGAGAGGAAGCTGTCCTGAAAAGCAGCAAACATCTGCCATCTCTGAAGAGGACATGACATCCTCCTGAAGACACGCCAAACTATTCTGAGCTCAGAGACGTTCAGTAACACAAAGGAACACAAAGCCCAGCTCTCCCGGGGGAACCAGATGTGAGTTTTAATACAATTACAGAGGACAGTCCCCTTTGATAGAGTCCCTACAGCACAGAAACGAAAGCAGAACTGAATCCTCCAGTGCTAAAATCACATTTCACGCGCCACAAACAAGCGTCTACTGTTAGATCCAACACAAGATCATCTGTATCTGAGAAATACCCTTCAGTGTATGAGCTCAAAAACGGCATGCATTCAGGCGTTCAAACATGGCAAAGAGCCCAGACGAAAACGGCAGTCACACAAATGCAAAATAAAACGGCATGAAATCCCAAATCCTTGACCTGTCGCTTAGTTAAACTGAAAAAAACTGTAAATTCATAGCAACTCTATACAGCAGACATGCACATATCATACAATGGAATTACCGAAAACCAGTCTTTTTGTAGCAAAAGCCACCATTAAATCGCATAATTTTTTTTTTATGCTACAAATCATTAGGATATTAAGTTAAAATCATGTTCCAACTTCCATGAAGATATTTTGTACATTTCCTACCATACAGACTAGAAATACACATTGCTTCAAACTTCATTTGGACAACTTTAAAGGTGATTTTCTCAATATTTGCACACTCAGATTCCAGATTTTTCCAGATAGTTGCATCTCGGACAAATATATCCTATCCTAACAAATCCATACATCAATGGAAAGCGGGTTTTGAGTGAAATGAACGTACCTGGAGTGTCCGATGTCGTCGTACAGGATCTGCAGGCATTTGTGTGGTTTGGTGATATTGTTCTCATGGTCTGGGTTGAATTCAGAGCTGTTATCCGTGGTGGGAAACACACTGGTGTTGGCATAACGGAGCAAACTTGCTGCATCAGTCACAGTCTCCAGCATTCTGGATTAAACCTCTGCAAAACGCACAACTCAAACTCACTCATACTTACAACATATATGATATACAAACATATATGATAAATACAAGCTACTTATTCGCATGCAAGGCACAGATTTCTAGGAGAAATTAGATACACAACTGTGTCAATATAACACAAAGACACAACAGTTGAACATAAATACATACAAAATAAACACACACAATTAATATATTAATAATGCTGTAATAGTATATAAATGATAACCTGTCGTTAACATAACCCCACTTTGTTTAATTTACAGACTGGCATCACAAACATTTTCAAATCCATTTATTCCTTTAAAAAATATAACATTATATTTCGAAATAACATTTCGTTAGAGACCAGAATGTTTCGAACGTATGAAAGGTAACAAAGTTTCTCCGCTGGAATGTGTGTGTATTTACACAGATATGACGTTACATAACACTCTCGCATCAAAATGTGATCAAAAACAACACACACTGATCCAAACACAAGCATAAAGCGCCAGTGAACGAGAATATTCTGCACGTTTACTGCGCGAGTGTGACATGTTTATATTGTAATGCATCATATGGCACATTTCACACGCAGCGCGGATATACCCGCTGATAAAGTCAAATACACAGCTCACCTTTAACTGCTGATGATCTAAGATCAGAGCCGACGCGCTTCACCATTAGCTTGTTCATAAGTTATTAGTTGAGGCATAACAACTTTCGTCGGTGGCTTGTTTACAGGCGGAATGAAACTGATGCGTCAGTCGCGACTCGCTTGTCAGATAAAAGTCTGCGTGAATGCGTTACCGAATCAAAGATGGCCGCCATCTATGAAACCTTTCACAATAAAAGACTCTAATCAACCACTGAATACACGTGTAGCTACATTTAACTGTTACTTTAATAGTTTATGCTGTACTTTAACTTCATTTAATTTCACCTTAGTTTTTATTTTATTTTGCACTGATATTTTCTTTTCTGTTTTGATTTGCACTTATGTCACATTATGTATACTTAAACTTATTAATAAAATGAATACACATTTATGTTTTATCAGTACCAGAATACCACAGCATTTTTTTTGCGAATATAATAAAGCACACTACAACTGAAATTTATATAAAACAAAAACGACACCGAAGACCCTTCTTCTTGGCGGCACTTCAAAATAAAAGACTAATCGCCCTTCCGAAGTCGATGGCAGTCATGTAGTCAACCCTTCAAAATAAAAGACGTGTATTTACAAAAAAACAAACTTTTTTTGGAGTTTAGATAAAAAAATACAATGCATACACAATTTATACAATAAATAGTACAGTATAATGCAATATTTAGTAAAAAAAAGATTACTGTTTATTTAAATTTAGACAGAAACAAGTATTAATACACATTAAAAGAAAAAAACAGCATAGAAACAGAATTAGAAATCTTTTAAATGTAATCTGGTCTCGTATTATTGAATTAAAACAAATGTCACATGCTTAAAAGCAACATCACATGCCTAACACATGAACTGAGGAACACTGTATGTGATCAAATTAAATCTAATGTACAACGATGCATCCAATGCATAAGTGAACATTGATGTATTCCATCATAACATTATGAAAACAGGATAAGAACGGATGAATAAGATCTATGAAATTATTTTAGCAAAGCGTTGCATACGGTGAAAGTTTTCTTCAGTCCCTAGTTGAGAGTTATATGTGCTTTGGGCTGACCGGACATCATCCTCACAGCCAGATACACTGGGTGCATAAAGCTGACTTTAAAAGTGTGCAGATGAGTTTTATCTCCACTCACATCGCTGATGCCATAAAACGCTAAAGTGCCGCTGCTAAAGCTGAGGCGTATCTCCATTCTCTTCAGAGACGGCGTACGTTTAAGCGGCGTGTCCTTGCCTTTCTCGTACGCCCGCAGAAGGTTATCACAGTACATGAGGCACCAGGATCCAGAGCTGCTCTCCAGACCGCTTCCAGAACCAGATCTAGGCAGATCGCTGTAACACACGGCCAGAACCCAAGAACAGCCTTCAGCCTGGAAGTTCCAGAGATGTTCTCCTCGGATGAATCTCTGGGAGCTCAAAGCCTGGAAGAAACTGGAAAACCTCTGAGGCGTGGCCGCATACGGCTGTTTGGCCACGCTAAAAGACACTGTTTTGAGGTCTTCAGATAAGATCAGATTGGGATGGATGGTATCGGGGTCGAAGGTCACTTCGGATGGGTTGAGAACGACACGTAAGGCCCGCTGAGCAGATCCGATCCCGAGACGGAGTTGGGTGTTTTGGTGCTCGATCTTCTCACAGATTGTCTTCAAACTGCTGGAAAATTCCAGATCGCTTGAGAAGTCCTGCAGGGGCTCCAGGGTCAAGCCTGACACCTGGTTCTCAACGTCTCGGACTCCTTCGATAAAACATGCCTCGTCCGTCTCGTCCATTAATGCGCTGACCTGAAGCTCAGCGGATCTCAGCGGCTCCTGGAGGTCGGACAGCATTTGCGCTCTTTTCACAGCAGCATCTTCTCTGGGTCTCAACTCAGCCTCCAGAAGCTTCAAAGCAGTCGAGCTGAAGGTCTTCACCAGCTCTGCCATCTCCTCCAATACACTGCTCACATCTTTCCTCAGATCTGCGTGTGCTGCTTTAACCGCAGCCTCTCTGGCCTTTTCCTTCCTCACCAGATCATCTACTAGAACCAGCTTTTCTTGAAGACTGGCTACGACGGGATTCAGTCTAGACCTCCGTTCGTTGGTTTCGTTCTCCACAAGAGAGCTTTTCCCAGAATCTGTTGATGTACACACATCAGCGTCTTCTGGAGATGGCCGGCCATCGATGATCTTGTCTTCTGCACTGGACTGAAGTTCATCGCTGATGCTGTTGGCTTTGTAGTTCTCAACTATCTGTTTTAGTTTGATGTTCCTCGGCAAGGACTCTGGGCTGAGATGTTCCTGTCCACATACTGGGCAACAAAGGGCTTGATCAAATCCAGAGGTTTTGTCCCTCTCTGGTGTTTCCAGACAAAACAGGCAGAAGCTGTGAGCGCAGGGAAGAGTGACCGGGTCGAGGAAGAGACAGAGACAGATGGGACAGGTGAGCTCTGACTCCAGATATCCCTCAGGAGACCCGTGTGCCATGATGACTGTCTTTGGTAACTACAGACAGAGAAAAGGACAGTTACAGAAATGCTCCTCTGGCTTTAATGCAGTGAAATAACTCTGCAAAGTTTAGCTCCAAAACATACCGGCTTGGAAGTTTCGAGTTATCTGGTAGACCCTGATTAGCTTAGTGTGTTTGATTAGAGTCTGAGCTGTGGCGCTCCAGAATTGAGTTTGAAACCAGTGCTTTAATGCAAACTGACAAAATGTCTACCAAATTGGAAAAGAAATGTTAGAAAAACAGAACACCCCAGAAGCTCATTTCATTGAGAATTATAATTATGGCATAAAAAGTCAATGATAATGAGATTAAAAAGTTGACATTTTTTTAAGAGAAGAGTCCATTAGTAATAAGATAAAAAAGTCATAATTATAATATGATTAGTCGAAATTGTGTAATGAGACATAATTAGATATAATTAAGATCAAAAACTTGATCTACTTGAGAATACTCAAAATTGTACAATATTAAAGTCTTAGATATGGCACCAATAAATTATGAGATAAAGCAATAACTATAGGATAAAAAAATACATTTTGAGTTAAAGTATTATATAATGAAATTATTATTATTATTATTATGAGACAGAAAGTCAAAATGAGATAAAAAAAAATCATAATTTCAAAGTAAAAATATGGCAAAAAGAATAAGTTGTAATATAAGTAGGCCTAATATGTTATTAGATACATTCTAAATTATGAAATAAACAGTTAAAATTCTCAGATAATTATTAGACAAATACATGTTAAATTAAGACGTCATAATTATGACATTGACATAAATAGGACAATTGTTTTCTAAAAATTCGTTTCAATTTTTCTTGTATGCCAAAGATCATTAGGATATTAGGTAAAGATCCATGTATAGATTTAGTAAATTTCCTAGACTTTAAGACTTTACAGGCGATTATCTCGATATGTTTCACTCAAGTTTCTCAAACAGTTGTATCTCGGCCAAATATTGTCCAATCCTATCAAACAATACATCAGAACTGACTGGTTTGTGCTCCAGGGTCACATTTTGCGGTCAGTCTGTCCAAACTAAAGCACCAGCTCGCGGCGAGCAGCGCGTGCACGAGACTCAACCTCGACGCCTAGCTCTACAGTGAACCGCTAAGCCACGGCACTCGCTTTCACGCCGTAAATCGCGAGCAGAACAACAGTTAGAAATCCTTCCAGTACGGCGTGGGCGCTTTTAGCTGTTTGTGTGCAGCCATTTTCCAGAATATAAACGCGTTTGTCTCGCGGGACTCGACGTCGAGCTGTGTTTCCAGTCGTAATAACCGCAACACAATATTGTTTTCGTGTGAATAAAGACAAACCCGACGCAGACCCGTTAACGCCGCAGAGTTTCGTTTCCCTGCCGTTACCGCCTCCCTCACTCGTCTATAACTGGATCACTAAATCGATTCGGATCGTTTATGGTTCAGTTAATGTCACTATATCTCATGAACTAGTCTTTTAAGGTTTGTATAAAGCACTTACCTGCACTTTTCCTCCTGATGACACTTAAAGTGATATTCAGTGCTCCGTGATATTTGCTCCGTGTAGAACAAGAGTCATTGTTCATCTGACAGACGGTTAGTGTGTTATTAGAGCTGAAGGAGCATTTACAGTCATACACACCTTTATTTAAACAAACTGCTTCTTCCTGACGGAGCTTCACAGCAGCTCGCGCCATTCATTCACTCACACACAAACAAGTGATGATGATGATGATGTACGTGATCACGCGCGATGACCAAACACCCCCCCCAAAAATAACGGTAACACTTTACAATAAGCTGTCATTTGTTAACATTAACTAACATGAAAGAACAATGAACACTATATTTATAACACTCTTTATTAATCTCTCTATTAATGTTAATAAAAAAATAAAACAGTTCACGGTGCATTAACTAATGTTAGTAATGCATTAGCAAATGCTGAAATTAACATGAACTGAGATATAAATGCTGTAGAAGTATTCGTTCTTCATTCGGAAATGAAATTATTATAAAATGTGTTAACAAAATAATAATGACAACAATCTTCATTAATAGCATATTAAAACCTCCCATTTAACCACAACTTTTTAAAGAAACTGCCAAAATATATAATATATACACTATAAAAGTTTTATAAAATAATATATATTGCATATACAAGACAAACTGTAAATATTTTATTAGACTGTTTGATCAATATTTAAACAATAATTATAAGCAAAATATTTTCAACACCTTTTGGCAACATAAAAATAATACATTTGTAATTGTTATGTGAGAAGTTTTATATTGATTTCATTGTTATTTTTTTTTTTTTAAATCTGAATTTTATATAACAGCACATTAATAACATATATTTTACAATATCTTTAAATTTTATTTTGCTGCAAAAAATCAGATGTGTACCCAACTAAAAATAACAATAATATGAGCAGCATGGTTGACATCGATCTGCCTTTAGACAGAGAGCAGTATAAAACTAACCAGGATGTTTTTTTTTATTTATCCAGGAGCTCAGCACTTGCATGCATACAAGATTACTACTCGTCACTTCTCGAAGACAGCAGGAGTCCAGTCAGGTGAAATTTAAAGCATCACTTAGTGGTTTATTGTTTTAATATTCTTTTAAATACAATAAATGCAAGCCAAATATATATAGACTGTCTTTAGCTCAATTTGAAGGTTCAAAATAAATAAAAATACAATTCGGCTTTTACAGTAACCAACCACTCAAAGTAAAAAATTATTTAAAAACAACACAAATAACATTATAGAAAACCCCCTAGAAACTCTGATATGCCATTATTTGGCAGATAAGTTGAACATGCATTTATAAAAACCCGGACCAGTACTATAGTCATAGCGCACAGGTTTGTAGGAAGGCACTGAGTGGATCTCTGAGCACTTCTGATGAAGAGAGAGATGCTCGGTGTAGTGTTATGCTATCATTATTGCACGTTCGGATTGATTCACAGCGTTGTGCGTGTTTGCATGTGTTTGGATGCTACAGCAGGTTTGGCTGTAAATGAACAGACATGTTGGGCTCATATAAACAGTACAGGAGAATAAGAAGAGCGGATGATTGGTGTGGAGCTGAAGCAGTGTCTAGATCAGCTCAGCGAGGTCCAGCGGAGGCAGCGGATCTCTCCAGAATGAGAAATGACTGAACTCGGGACAGTCGAAGGAGGCGACGGGATCTTTACAGATGAAGGGGAAGAAGTGATCCACCAGCTCACTGAGATGAGAGTAACTGAAACACACACAAAGCCAAGTTTCATTTAGGAATTATTAATGAACTGAGTAAATGATGACAGTTTTGGGAGAACTATTCCTTTAATGTGCACTGCAAAAATGCTTTTCCTACTAGCCAAAATATTTCAGTATTCTTAAAATCAAGGAGGATTTTCTATACAAGTCAAAATTAATGACTTGTTTTCAGAAAAAAGTCAAATTAAAGGAATTTCCTGCTTGAAACAAAGAAAATAATTGAAAATTATTTTATAAATATAATTATTTTATTATTATGAACTCGTTTTTTAACCTGTCTAGAAAATTCTTCTTGATTTAAGAATTCTTAGATATTTTGGCTGGAAACAACAAAAAACATCCAAGTAAGAAAAGCATTTTTGCAGTGTACCGTTTGATTGTGTCTGTACCGAATGGATATTGCTGGTTTTTGTGCTCTTCTGCTCACCAAAGCTGCATGTATTTGACTAAAAATACAGAAAAACAAAGCTTTGAAATAATGTTTTCTATGTAAATGTACTGTAAATGTAATTTATTCCAGTAATTTAGGATGATTTTTTTTTAGCAGCTATTATTCCA
>JAUMHR010000050.1:808348-824244 GCA_032361145.1 Enteromius fasciolatus
AGATACTGTGTACCGGTGTGTACTTACTACACACACATCTAGTTACTGTGGAAGTACACGGGTATTAGGGACACTTAATATAAAGTGGGACCAAAGAGGATGATTTGATGTTAACTGCTGAATTAATGAATGTTAACTAGTAGAATCTTTCTGTAAAGCATTATCATAATGACTGTATTGACTTCTGAGAAACTTTATTTTGAGCAAAAATCTAATGCAGCGATGAATGCATCCTTTACAGAGAAAGCAAACATAGAATGCATTTTGATATAATTATTGTAACTATAAATATGATTATTTCAATTAATTATAATAGACTATATTAAAACAGTTTTTAGTGTTGCACCGTTATCTTCATAACTTCACATCATATCATCATTAACTCTATTGAAATCAATTGTGCATCCACTTGTGCTATTTTTATGACACACATTTGCGCTCCAAATCTGTCACTTATGGGCCTCCATTTCAGTTAGGACGCATGTAGATGGTAGACAGCAACGCAGTGCACTACTGTAGGTTGTAGAAAAGAGTCCTAGCATTGTTCTTCTTATTCACATTTAGAGAATAATCACATCAGGATACTCAGCTTTTGTCAGTGAATAAGAAACGTGGATTAGACAGTGTGAAAAAAAGTTTATAGACTGGACATGCACCTGAGTTGCTCTGACAAATGCAACAAAAGCCAAGATATCTAGGTCTTCTGTGAGTTGCTAAAACAGTGCCCAGAGATGAATCGAGCATTTGCCAAGCCATCAGCCTGTTCCAGACAGCACCGCAGATGACACTCACTGCGCTAGATAATGAGCGCTAACACAACAATCTGAGCAGATCTTTCTTTTTGAAGATGTTTTAAAAGGACAGACATTAGTTGCGCAACACATTGTTGACAAACTTTCAGTAACGCACTGCCAAAAAAAGCATTTTGCAGAAAGTTCAGAGATGAGAATAAAATAGATGTAGCTGAGGGGAAATTAGAGAGGCTTTCAACAAGGCAGACAGATACCAGAAACAAGAAAGATGGAGCTGGATGCACAAACAAAACCAGATCTGAGCTGAATCTGAAAATCCACTCTATTCAGCCATTATTTTTAAGGAGCCTGTACGGCAAGACTAAAAATGTGTGAGATTATGATCGACTGAAACCATCACCAACTGCAAGAGTTATTCAGACAGCTCAATCCATATGATAGCAGATTTCACATCACACAGAATAGCCAGACAGCTACAGCAGCAAATGCAGATTTCACAAAAAGAAGTTAATTAAAACAGCCCTCCTGAGATGGTTTTGGCTCCTGGTTCACAGGTAGCAACATGCCAATGTGTAAAACTGCACATATCTGTGTTCATACAGCAGTTTATTTTGCAATGCACACTTTATGCTTTTGACTCTCAATCTCCTTTGGGAAATGTCTCATTTAGAGGGCAGGAGAGCATCTGAACCCGCCCTTCAGTCATAAACCAGCTGCTTTATCAATATCTGTGAAGCAACAATAGGACTTCGTGTGGCTAGCAGTTCTTTAAATCATTTAATTAAGTCCAAGTCGACTGCTCACTAGAAAGTCACTCAGCACTAGCTATCTCTGGTATAAATGCTGTTAGCACTGTGTTTCAATCTACATATACAGATAAGACTGACAGACAGTGGTAGGATATAGAAATAGGAACATTTCCCCTTCATCAAGTGCTTATTAAACCAAATGCATCAACTACACGACTAACAACCTTATGGCTGTGTCTCAAACAATAATGAGCGTACTGTATACTAGCATTTGCATTCCAACAGCATTTTTGTACACAAGCGTTTTGACTCGAAATAGGCCTATTGTATGATGCCCCCCAAAAATGCAATCTATGTAGTCTGCTCACTAGGTTTTGAGACACAGCCCAAGCCCTCACACTGCGTTCCGGATCATCAGACAGAAACACACGGGCACTCTTACAAAACAACAGCAAAACACACACATCTAGACACACATCTCGACACGAACAGCACGAATAGCCCGAGACAGGAAGGTTCGAGGAGTTTTACCTCAGATGTTCGGATGACTGTTTCCGTCGCTCTTGAGGAACATTAAACTTCCCAGCGCCGCTCTTCGTCTCAATGCGAGCTCAGGTCTGGCGGTGTGTGAGATCAGCAGCACACGAAACACACCGCATTTCTCCTTAAAATCACTTTATCTCCGGCGAACGCGAAAACGAGCCACTTTGATCTCCATCACTGCGAGATTCATCCGCGAGGAGAGCAACACAAACACTAAGAGGAGAGAGAGAGAGAGAGAGAGATCTGTGTGTGTGAGAGAGAGAGAGAGAGAGAGAGAGAGAGAGAGAGAGAGAGAGAGAGAGATCAGCACCACGGACAGCGACCCCCATTCATTCTGCTCAGACGTTTAGCAAATAAATAAATAAAATTTAAAAAATAATATTTTTTTGTCTTTATTCTTTTATATTCAAAATCTTGCTAATAATATACTTTTTTGAATTTTTGACCTTAAAATCTATACGATTGTCGTTCTTCAGTGTAGCCTAATGTAAAAAAGGTTTTGAAAAATGTTCACATTGATTTTTTTATATAAATAGAATTTGAATAGCAAATTACGCTTCCAAACTCCAAAAGGCTTATTTAAAAATAAATAAATTATTATTATTATTATTATTATTATTATTATTAAAATAACATGCACTGCCAACATTTTTATTAGTAGCAGCAGCAGTGAAAAAAACTACTAATATTTTTTGGAGTAAGTGGTTGGAGTCAATCTATTTGAGCAATGATGAAATACATTTAGCCGACTAACTTTCAACTAAATGTAAAAATGTAACTAAAATAAATTCTACCTTAAAAAAATGTAGTATGAGTTTTTTTGTGTATTGCTGTTGTTGTCCAGGTCTATTAGCGTGATATAATCTAATTCAAGTAAACACAAACAACTATAGTTAAAAGTCAAATATTCTACTGCATTTCTTTAAAATGTAAAAGAAAAGAAAAAAACCCCCACACATTTACATTCTGACATATTTCTACACTTAACTTTCTATAGCACATAAAAGCTAACCCTGTGGTCAGTCACTTTTACATGCCAATCATATGCTCTCTTCAGGTGGGCAGTTCTGGGTCAGAATAATCAGTAATGTGTTTCAAACTACATGCTAATATTCAAAAGCCTGACTACACCAGGCCCTGGATATAACAGACCTGTGGCAGACCAAGAGCAGCTCTATTAAAGGACATTGTAATGTTTGCACATGTCAGACCTGAATGAAACTGTTACACAGGACATAAAACACTTGTCCTGACAGGCTTGCCTTGAAATACTGCTAATAGTTTGTTCTGTATATTTAACAGTCTCTTCTTCAGGTCTAGAGAGGACTGAAACAGGCACGCTATTTACCTGCAGAAGCATGTGACACATATGCTGAGGTCTTCTGGGAGGAGATGTCAGCCGTGATCTGAGGAGGTGACTGCCTTGTGTGAAGTGATTTGATGAACTGAAGCTTGATGCATGGATGCAGTTATTATATACAGAGTGAACTGGGTTAAGGTGTCTAAATAAAGTACACAAACAACTATATGAGTTTATATTCACCGCTAACATGAGCTTTTCTATTCATATACTACTGCAACACTTTTACTCTGTTTAATAAAATAAAAAGTGCAATTTGAGATCTCATTTAATGATTTTATAGCAATACTGTATGCTTTTGTCAAGCAGTGACGACTTTAATGATTATTAGTTTGATTAATTATACAATGACAAGACAATGGAGTTATTCATCAAGAGTATTTTTAAGCTTCTGTTGAAACAACATCTAATAATATATTTGTGCATTTAAATAAGAGAAATGTTTTACAGAAACACACATCCCAGCATTAATCAAATCCATTTATAACACCTTTTTGTCCTCTAAAATGATGCCACTTCCTGTTAGGTAATGTCATTATGATAGAAAAGTTGTGATAGAAAATAAAGCACACTAGAAAAAAAAAAAGGATTACACATGAACAAATAAAACAAACAGAGAGAAAAAATAATGTTCTCATTCATGTTATCCATATTGTGAAAAGATATGCATCATCAAAACAAGTAAATTCAGTAATACTTTTTAAAACGTACTGCATTCAAATGATCCGATTAAGACCATTTGCTGCTTGCTGAGAGGCTAAATATTTGTGAGATCGAACACACATGCGTGTCTGCTCCTCTTCTATCATCACGAAGGCCTCTGGAGAAGCGTTTAGCCCCGAGCTGCCAATAGGAATCTGTCTACAGCTACTTGCTGTGGATTAAAAGTCTGACAAGCGGTACATTTTTGCATACTTATCCTTTAGACTCTGTTCTCTGCAGAAGCTAATGGGATGAAGCGAGATTCAATCCGGACCTTTCCGTTTGATCCCACCTCAAACACATTAAATCCAAACACCAGCTCTGTCCTGAACCCAACTCTTACCCAAACTGCCCTCAAACTTCCACCCTACTCTGGATTACCCTGAAGTGACCTGAAACTTCTCATATATGAACATATTTATGTAATAGCATAAACTATGCATCTCTTCTTTGGTAACAAAGATAAAGTAGATTATAAGAGTGATGGACATTGAGGTACTGTACTGTTCCGATTATATAAACCAGCATAAATGATAAAGAGATACAGTGGAAACATAACACTTGTATCCAGCATTAAACAGATCAAAGGCGACAGTCAAGACATTAATAACCAAAGATTTGTGTTTTCTTTTGAACATTCTAATCATCAAAGATAAAACGAATCATGGTTTCCACAAAATAGCAAGCAACTCATCTGCTTCATCATTGATAATAATCAGAAATGTTTCAAATCAGCATATTAGAATGATTTCTGAAGGATCATGTGCTGCTGAAGACTGGAGTAATGATGCTGATATTTCAATTTGTTTTAATATTTCTCACTTTTACTGTATTTTGTATTTACTGTATTTAATTCCTTTAAAGTTTACTGTGAGTATCTTTTGCACTTCAATACACAGGTTGATTTTTGTGGTTTAGGGGTACTCTCCATAGGCGTAATGGTTTTTAACTGTATGTGCTCTTTCCCTACATCTAACCCCACCCCTCACAGGAAACTTTGTGCATTTAGATTAGCAAAAAAACACCATTTAGTATGTTTAAGACTTTAATTTATGGGAACATAGGCAGTGTCCTCATAAACCACCTTCAAATTGTAATACCTCTGTCATACGCATGTCAACAAATGTTTGTCCCCGTAAACCACAAAAACCCGTACACACACACACACACACACACACATTGAATTGAATATTGAGTGTTTTCCTGGTTAATCACTGCAGTCGGTCAGAGCAAACTGTGTTGTAGCCGCAGGCAGAGAGTTGAGCTGAGCTCTGTCTCTCTCTGTGAGGAAAAGAGTTAGTCAGTAATCAATACAAACACTACCACGCCAATCAACACATTCAGAGAAAACAAATAAACAAAAACAAAACATATCATTCAGTCCCACATCACTACCTCTGAAACAAAAACAGGCCAATCAAACCACACTTATTTTGTACGCTTTGGTTTCAGTTTATAATGCAGACTCCTATTTATTTAAAAAAAAATCTGTTATGCATCGTGAATATTGTCATCAGTTACAACAAATTTTATATGATGTTCTTTATTTGTAAGGCGCTTTGGATAAAAGCATCTGCTAAACGAATAAATGCAAATGTCACTTAAAGGGATAGCGCAACCAAAAAATGAAAGTTCTCTCATCATTTCTCACCATCGTGACAACAAAAAAGAACGAGGAGAAGAAAAGAATCAATCCTTATAATGGAAGTGAAAAGGAGTGAGTAACTGTGGTAAAATCTTGTGAATACACACCTTATTGCTTTAATAAAACACAGCAACTAAAAAAGTAAAAACAAATGCATTTTATTTTTCTGCCAAAAACTTCATTATCCAAACTGAAGACTGTTTACAGCTTCCAAACAACTGTGATGTGCATTTATACACATTCATCATCAGCGTGGATCACCTAATTAAGTATTGTAATTAGTGCATTTCTCAGATGCTATTCTATAGATGTTTAATCACATTTGAATGTGCTTTGTGTCCATAATAACCATCAAGCAATTCATAACAGACCGCCATCGTCACTCTTTAAAAAGTATTTTTAGCTCATGAAATAAAGAGAGATGAGCGGAGATGTCAAAACCACATGAAGAGCTTACGTGACGTGGCATCTGATCGGCAGATGGTTGTGAGACACATGAGAACATCCTTAGATGAGAACAGCTGCCGTCCAACAAATTCTGCCCAAATCCGTTTACAGACAACAGCTGAAATCATCTCAAACAAACTACTTTAGGTGAATGTTTTTAGGATGAAGATCAAGATAGCATGGCGTAACTCCATATAGATTACTCTCAGATACTGTAGCTCAGACAAGAGAGAGAGAGAGCACATGTGCGTTTTAGACGTTGTATTAAAACAATATTTTTGGAGCACCACTTTAAAATGCAACCATAATTGCAGCCATGGGAATGTAAACACAAAACAATACGGCTGAATAAAATGAGTCAAGTGGAGCAGTACGGTAATATTCCAGATACTAAAGCAATAAAAAGAGAAAACATTATGTAGAATATATCATTTATACCTCAGATTGATGAAAACGTTCAGTGTGTTTCACTTTTCTTGTACAGAAGACAAGAAGCGACTCCTTTCTAATTCTATTTCTCTCTCAGGATATCATATCCACTGTAAGCTGAATAACAAGAGACAAACAGTTTCTCACCGAGTGTTGTTTCTCCATGGACCGCAGCTGTCAGATCATTTGAGCTCTAAGCATTGTTTAATATTTCACAGATTTTAGTGAAACCGGGAAACATTCACATCTAGCGCTGTCAATAAGGTGCATTAAACATCATCCTAGCTGTCTAAATCTGTCATGCACCACATGCAGTTAAACTGCTTTAGAAATAAAGCTATGCACTGACTTCTATTCTCATATGCTTTAAGTGTTTCTATTGTGATCTTTCATTAATCGACGACAAACTATATATATATCTAAAAAAAACACCCTATGTGTTTGAAATGAAATGAAACAAAATAGTGGTTGGTCAGTGTACGTCAGTCAGGTGAACTACTCATCCGTGAGCATTTTTCCAAACTAAAGTAACCTGTGGGAAGTTTTATAAACTTGCAGCAACTCACAGTAACTTATAATAACGTCATTCTTTGCCAAGAGTTTCAACATTTCTTGTTTCAACACTATTTGTTCTTCAAACATTCCTCTCTGAAAGAAAAAAATATCAGTTATACTGTATGCAAAGTGAGCCATATTTGGCTTTTTGACCGCTGAAAATGTGAAACTCTTGGAGACGAATCCTTACAATCCTTACGAATCCTCTGAATACAAACCTGTTGGGCTTTAAAAATGAAGTTAACAAAATAAATATTTGCTAAGAATATTTTAATATTTAACGTATAGGCATGAGAACTTTGTGATTCCTCAGTAAATGTTAATCCATGGCATTCAATAATCTGGCTACACTGATCAGAAAATATATGAACAAAATGTGACCATTTGGGCAGGGAAAATTCAGAAAGTTTGACACATGAATGGCCTTAGTGCTAAGATCAATTAGAAAATCATCATTTAATTGTGTGCAATGACATCAAATTCACATTTTTATGCGTTGTAAACCATCAGAAGATGCACATCTGGTTGTACATTATTTGTGCTTTATTATATAGCATCTGTTTTACAGTAAGAAAGCAATTAGTCATTTGAAGATTAGATTTCACTGTGCTTAAGAACACGCTTTTCCTTCAAATCACCTTGAAGCACATCCTCTCACGTCTTATTGCTTTATTTAAGTTATGCTTTTCATTCTTTCACTTTAAAGGATGTAATAAAAGCAAGGTTTTGTCAGATTTAAAAACCTGTTTTCACACAAATTGCTTTTGCACATAAAAAAAACCCACTTGCAACTTCACAGTTCAATGTTGCGCAGTGACATCACAATCATAACTTTACATTGCTTATTTCTTTCCAGCTGCTTGTGAGACCGGCCGAATCGTTCATCTCGTCTTGTTTCACAGTCTGACTATAAATTGCACTCTCCACACCTCTTCAGGAGCTCTCAGAGGTGCTCTTACAGAGGTCTCTGTGCTTTTCTCATTAATTATCACCTCCAAACATGCTCTTTTACAACTTCAAAACATCTATTCTCAAAGCCGCGATTCACATGCTTTCCAGAGAAAGAAAGACACGCAAATGAAACACAAAGAAGAAAGAGCTTCCAGTCATTATGAGATGATTTCAGGAACATAAAGGAGATGTTCCTGGATTGAGTTTTTTTTAAATGATTGTTAAATGACATCCAATCATTATATTAATACAGTCCAGACACTATCTGTCAGACTATGCACAGTGACACCATAATTAAACAAGAGTGAAATGGCTTGCTACTTACGGCGTATGGGAAGTGCAGATTTGATTTGCAGAGAAAGGTGTGTGTGTGTGTGTGTGTGTGTGTGTGTGTGCTGACTCTAATTACAGCAATGCAGTTGGAAAATAAAGACGGAGGAAACTGTCTCAACTCTCTTCACTCGTTTCAACAGGGAATGTCAGCAGAAACAGAGATCAGGGAAATGTGTGCCAGCTCAGTTCTTTCTTCCTTCTCTCTTTTCAAGCACTTGATATGAAATATCAAGTGTCATCTGCATTATGTAACCTTTGGTTCACGTCATTATTGTAGCATATTTTAGTTTAGAAAAAGAAGTTATACAAGTTTCTGAGTCACTCCAAAAATAACTGCTGTTTCCAAAGTTTCTTCTGCTCAAGACTGCATTTATTTGATTAAAATAAAAAAGTAAAAAAGTAAAGTCAAAACGTTTGTATTGTGAAATATTATTACAATTTAAAATGACAGGTTTGTATGTGAATAAATACGTTTATTCCTTTCATGCAGAGCTGATTGCATCATTACTCCAGTCCTCGCTGTCACACAATCCTTCAGAAATTATTCTAATATTCTGATTTGCTGCTCAAGAAACATTTCGAACTATTATCAATGCTAAAAGAGTTGTGCTGGACAATATTTTTGTTCAAACTGATACATTTTATTTTCAAGATTCTTTGATGTATGGAAAGTTCAAAAGAACAGCATTTATTTGAAATAGAAAACTCTTTTAACAATAATAATAAAAAATTTACTGTCACTTTTGATCAATTTAAGCCATCCTTGTTAAATAAAGATATTAATTCCTTTCTGAAAAACACTGTTCCTAAACATTTAAATCATAGTGTATATATATATATATATATATATATATATAGCACTTTTGGGTCTCATCCATACTTACAGTGAGTTTAGAGTTTACATGAAGATGGAAGAAAGTAACAAACTCAAGCACAACAGTCTTCCGAATCAATATAATGGGTTTTTATATCTCACTAGCTCATGTTGCCAGGTGCTCAGTGCAGGTTGTACATGTGCTCTGCCTGTTTCTGTGATCTTGGTTTGAACCTCCAGAACTGCTATTTAAAACCCACATCAGCTACACAGAAAGAGAGTTTGCTCAGCCCAAGGCAAACAACACACACTCAGCACACGCTTTACACACACATACCCCTGTAAACACACAGAAATCACGCTTTGGCGTTCATCCTAAATGGCCACATGTCATTTTTCCATTCCACTCATCCGACTTTAGTTGCTCTCAGTCTGTCCGTCGCTCCAACACACACACACACACAAGGTACAACAACACAAGCGCTAGAGGAACCCTCTTGTCTGGTTACAGTAAATCCTGTAAATGGCACGACCGTCTGTTTCCTCTCTGACTCTACACATTTAATTGAATGAGAGGGTCGACCGGCGCTGTTGTCCACCGCCAAACCGCTGCAGGATTAACTGGGGCATTTTAAAAAGCAGATTATGGGAGGATTTTGGAGCAGATGAGACCTGTTCTGTTCTCTTCATGTTCCATTAACTAATTGTTACGTCTTACCTCGCATGCTCCTCTGATCACACCGACTCGTGGTGCATGATGGGAAACAGGAGGGACAGAGAGAGAGCTGCGTCGAACACAAACCCCAAAAGAAAGTATAAAGACAGGCACTTTCAGAAGAAAATACTAGTGCTTTAAGGCAGAAAAAAATAATAGAGTTAAAGTTGTGTGTGAGTGAAATGCATTACAGTAGCCTCACATGTAGTCGTAACGCATCGTAAAGGTCAAAACGGTGGCTGCTTGAGTAAATGTTAAAAAGAGCCTCTGATGAATCATGATTCATTGTGCAAACGTTACATCACTGTCAGTGAAGAAAACAATAAAGAAGCTTGTGAAGAAAAATATAGTAAGATTGTCAAAAAAAAAAGACGATTTGGTGCTATGCTTGGCCTGACACGTCAAAGGCTTGAGAGCCACGGAAGAGGGGAAAGGATCTACAAACAACAGTTTAAATGTTGCGCACACAATGCATTATATGACTTTAGAAGTCCTGGAATATAAAGTACAAAGTGGTTTAATGGATAGAGACTTGGACCTGTAACCAGAAGGTTGCAGGTTTGAATCGCAGGGATTGTAGGTGGGGGAGTGAATCTCTCTGTGTGTGTGCGCACTTGGATAGGTTAAATGCAAAGCACAAATTCCTAGTATAGTCCTTTCCTTAAGATTTTCTGAGGCTTCAAGGATATTTTTTTAGAGTGTTGCTAGACAGATATTGACAGAATGATAGAATGAATGAAAAAGAAGATAGATCCACAGATGTATAGATAAACAGATGAATCAAAATGATGGCAAAATGATACATGGTACGTGACAGAAGAAAAAATACTAGTGTCCTGAGGCTATAGGGCATCCCATCTTATTTTTAACCCAGCACTAGCACTGAAACCTTCAACTGTGAAAATCAGGCCATCAAATCAGACCAGAGCCGACAGAAGAGCTCAGACCAGCATTGAACCTGGCTCTCAATCTCAGGACAGTTCTGCTCATGGCTTTTATTACAGAGCCCTTCATGCACACGTTACAATTAATTAGTAAAGTTAGAACCACAACAGCATGCTATTGAGAGCAGCTCCATTAAATACATAGTTCATTGGTTTTCATCAGTATTTAATGAAAATTCGGAATAACACCAACACTAATGGCAAATTTGACTGCAATTTTTACAACAGGGCCAACGCTGCAGGCTCGGTTTAGGATAATTCCTCATTTGGCACTGAAAGACATTATCCAGCTGGCTGAGGTCCATGTTTAACCAGCTATATTTGTATCCACAAAGTGTGAAAACAAGTTTACCCTTTTCCAGAAATATTCTCCCGATCTATTCATCATGGAACAGGAATGCATATTTTGTCGGGGTTAAACTCTGAAAGAACAGATTTCAGAAAATTGCAACTCTGTTGCATAATTCACTATAGGTTAGAATCTGTATTCAAACAAGCATATTATTATGATTACAGGAACTTGAGGGTTAAAGTCATATTTTTAAGCACAACCGCACCGTCAGAATGAGTTTAACTAACCGAGCAATCAGTTAGCAGGACAGTCCACTGCACGCCATCTGGGATATATGTGTCATCTGTTATGCACCACGTACTTCACATACTGTCTCTTCTGGGGGAGCATGAAGAAGAGTTTCCATTGGTGGCTTTCCATCAACACAAGTGTGGCCACCCAGAAAGTAATTCAGCTGAGGGAAGGCAGCCAATCACAGCTCTTCTTGCAGTCTCCTAAAGGCACTTGACATATACATGCATTACGAACTGATGCCTTTTACCCAAAGCATGTGGAAAGTGCTGTATAGGGCACCATACATACAGTAAGGTTCAGTTTCTGAAACTCAGCAAATGATCAATAAAGAAGATGCATTAAAAAAATGTGGATTTTCAGCCTCAGAAGGTCAAATTTTAGAAGCTAATTTACATGAGGTTTGAAATTTTGTAACTCTTAGTTATTTGTATATTTTGTATATTTCCCATTAAACAAAGAAAAAATAAATGTTTGATTTTTTTAAAATAACGTCTCGGTTACGTATTTTAACCCCCTGTTCCCTAAAGAAGGACATCTCAATCTACTCTGCGTGTATCTAAACACGCCAATGAAACTGGCATACGCTGATTAGCGGATTAAGCGTTCATTAGTTTTTCGCTGAGGAGCCAAGCCGGTGTCACGGCCCTCTAGTGGCGGTACAGCTCCATGGCGACGGGACGTGACGTCTCCATTCCCTTCTTCAGGGAACGAGGGTTACAATACGTAACCCGAGACGTTCCCTTTCAGACGAATAGGGATCCCTACCAAAAAGCCATGGAAGTTGCTCCTTCCAGCGTCGTGTGGGAATCTCCCAAACCCCCTGGGTTTGGTATCTAGGTTGGGACTCGGACCACAGGAAACCAGCACTTGCACTACCTCAGTAACTGGAACACTGGGACTCCTAAAAGACGTACGGAAGTCAGCCTTCCCGTAGGAGGTTAAGACGGAACTCACATACAGTATAACATGAATTTTTCAATGCATATGGAATATAGAAGGTGATTGAACCCTCATAGATAGCAACTGCTGGGGAACATGGTTTTCTTTTCTTTTTTTACCATGAATACCCCCTGAGATCCTTGAAGGGTAACACTCTCTAGTGGCTATCAAGGATTCAGCGCATCGAGGGCCTGGGGCCAGATGCTCTGCAACATCCGGCTCCCGAGGGGAATGGAGGAACTCAACAGGTTCTACTGATAAGGACACTGTGGAGACACCCATCTGTGTCAGGCACAGTCGAGCGGTCGACACTTCATCTCCAGAGCCGTACTCTCCTCCCGATGCAGTGACTGACATCTGATCATCAGTGGGAGCACCAAAGGTGACATCCGGGATGGTTTCCAGTGGACCGGAACGCCCCGATGGTAGCTCCACCGGTGTCGGAGTGCGGGCGACAGGAGGTGTTTCCCGAGGAGAGTTCCTGACTGTCACCGTAAGACCAGCCCTCTCCCCTCCGGAAATGGAAGCTCCGCGGACACTGCCAGCACGAGCCCCAGAACGCAGAAAGAGGAATGGGGACCCCACCACCAGCCATGTAGTTGAGTCTGGTCCGCAACTCCAAGACGGTCATCTTTCCACAACAGGAACATGAGTTGTCCATGAACGCCGCTCTAGCGTGTTTGATGCCCCGGCATGTCAGACAGTGTTCATGACCGTCCACCGGCGCCAGGTAACGGCCACATCCAACAACGCACGGATGGTAAGACATCCTTAAAAGGACTTAAAAAGAGGTATCACCCGTGAGCCAGCTCTTTTAGGCTTTGCTCTTTTGTGAAAGACTAAAGCACACAGGGAAGATGGACGCTCGGTACACAAAAGCAGGTAGTGCAATACAATTGCCTTCCTCCGTCAGCCTTCCTCCGTCAGTTTCAGAGTAGAAATGGCTCAGGAACATTTGCATGAACTGCTCGGGTCCGAAGCAAAAAGCTAATGAACGTTTAACCCGCTGATCTAGTTATACTCGCTCTGCGATTAGGTTCAGTTGGATGTTAATCAGCGTATGCCAATTTCATTGGTTTGTTTAGATACATGTAGATTGTAGACATCTCGAGTAGATTGGACATCTCGAGGCGAGATTCCTATTCGTCGGTCACCGGCGTGACTCGGAGTGACCGACTGAAAGGGAACTAACATTACACAATAGTGTGCATGCAAAAATAAGAAACTAATAAAATAAATAAAAATTGTAATTAAATATAAAAAATAAAAAATGTCATAATAGTTTAACCATGCAGGGAAAATAAAAATGTTCTTTTTCCAATGCAAATGTCTCAAACATCCACTATCTTCAAAATAATTTAACATTATTTCCTATAATTTCAGCACTGAGGGTAGGCTCAGCAGGTCTTTAGAGGACAACACTTTCACGGGTGTTTCCTGAATGTAGTCTGAACATGACCCGTGTAAACACAAGCAAATATATTCAGATTATTTCTGAAGTTTGCTGCAATCCGAGGAAAATAATTAAGCCTGCCTGCACATTTTACACTAAAATCAAAAGAATTCAAATTTCCCCTCATTCCTAATTCTTACCAGGTTCAGCCAAAGACATCAAGTTATATAAATATTTAAATTAGGCCAATTATCATATGCACAGGCTTTGCATAAGCCAAATAAGTTCACGATTTACGCACTTGGAGGAAAACATCACTCCGGTGAACAAGAGAGAAACCGCAGGCAACACTGAAGTGTACAGTAGGTAAACAAACTCAACTGCTGCAGTGAGCTGATTACTGAATCAAAGAGTTTATAAATAATTAAAACAAATAAAAAGTAAAAGCAATAGTAACTGAATAATAACTAAAACTGCCATGAGCCGGGTCTAATTATTATTTGGTCTGCCTTCTGCTTTCCTGTTTTAGTGTGGTGTTTTGTCTGTCTCTCAGCTGTTACCTGTTGTAATCGGCGCTTTCGCTGATTGAGATTACACCTGCCTTCATTTCAGCGCTGATTGGTGTCCCTTCTTCTCTCCCTGTCTGTGCTGGCGTTTCTTGTAAGATTATTATGCTGTCTACTTGCTTCCCGTGTCTGCGTCCTGTCGAGTCTAAGTTTGTGAGTGTTCATGTTTTCCCCTACTAAAGAGTTTTTGCGTGCAGAAGCCACCTGTCCTGACCGAGGGTGCATTGTACCTGCTGCGTGAGACGCTCCGCTCACTAGATACTTGAATTACAGGCAGGGCCGGAGTGGGACTGCTTTTCAGCCCTGGAGTTTCAAGCCTTACAGGATCTCCCTTAGTCCCGTGGCCAGCCGAGTGCCGACCTGTTTTTGTTTTCGATTATTTTTTAGTTTTGATGCCGAGAACGGCCACTGGATTTTTCTGTTATTGAAAGGATTTGTTTTGGAGAGAACTGTATTCAAGTCTACCGCTGTCTGCTGTGTGCGACAGTCTGTTTCTTTCCTCATCTCCTTTCGCAGGAAATTAAACCTTTTTTTCCCCTTTATTTAACCTTTATTTCTTGCAAATTGCTGTCTCACGGTCTTCTCTACCAGATTCACAACAAAAAACTACTACAAAACATTATATATTTGCATGAGCAAAAGCAAAAGTGATGCTTGTGTTAGAAAACAAGTAAAAACTACAAAAATCTGTCTCTCTTTTCCAAAAAAACAAGGTGTCATAGCAACAGTGCAGCAGAACATTTTGCAGAGTGTTCTGAACATCTCTAAAAGCTCACAACACCACATCAGTTACAGGATGCTGTCTTTACAGCAAGAGCAAGCTGAAGACAGGAGAGCAGGAAACTTCAGCCTCAGCTGTTTTTACAAGACAACAAAAGATCAGAGTTCCCAATTCAGAATTGAGCAGCGCTGGTACACACAGACATGATGACCTACTTAGAGTTCGGGCTCAGAGTAATTCCTCATGCTGGACCTGAACTGAAAACATATGCTGGAAAACATGATAATGCAATGCTAAATGCAAACAGGCCAAGAACTCTTGACTGTGAGTTAAAAATTAGCAGTACTCGCTAGGACAATAATAGGCTAGTGATTTGAACAAACTACAGACCTGAATATTTAAAAAAAAAAAACTTATTGGGGCTAAAACTAAAACAATACCTTGGAAACTACAGTACCAACTGCATAGTAAAGCCCTAGAAGCCTCCCGAAGCACGAAATAAACATGAATGAACAGAATATATTTAATTTCAACTGTGAAAAGATGTCAATACACACAATTTTTCAAGTTTAAGTCCACCGAATTTAATCTACTCTTCTTTCTGATTTGTTTGAGGCAGGACGGCTGATTCAATGAACAACACCCTCAACCATCTATCAACCAGTGATGGGCAGAAGCGTCGCTACAAGTAGTGACGCTACTAGTTTAACTACATTTCTCAGTAGCGTGTTGGTAGCATCGCTATTTTCACA
>JAUMHR010000050.1:836365-846539 GCA_032361145.1 Enteromius fasciolatus
GCATTTGTGCTCTGTCGCTCATCAGATCCTGCCGGTAAAGCGGCACCTGAGCGTCGGTCGGTGTCTGTGGTCGTCACTGCCACAATTAGGCGGAGCGATAAATATAAATGTAATTCATGAACCGTTCAGCGTTTCTATGTGTGCAGACTTAACATTTACTACCCAGTTATAATAGCATAGATATTGCTAAGATCTTCTAAATAGCCTACAACCTTCCAGGAATACTTCAGTGCACCATTAGATCCAAGAAAGTCAGACATATATTAATATTATTGGAAAGAATGTAGAAAATGTACTTATACATTACATTTTATATTTTATTATTAATATGTCCCAGTCCAGTTTATTGCCATGATTCGGAAAAAATACTTTAGTGCAAACCTCTAGTGTTTATTCGAGCATCATATACAGTATATAGCTCGCCGTTACTGGTCTTTGCTTCCACTTCATTGAGCCAGCAGTATTTTATTATCTTACAGACAGTCCAAGCATATCTAGCTGATTCATAAATATTAAACATAGCTGTGAGGCTGAAGGAAATGGAATAACTTGAGCGAAAATAGTTGAACCGACCTCACAAATGTTAATTTGTCCAGTTCTCAAAACGACTCACAGACACCAGGATCAGGTCTGAGCCCAAGGGAGTCTCGTCCCTAACTGAACGTGTGTGCTTTTACCTTTTCTGATTTAGAGAACATGTTTAAAATGTAAATGAAGTGTCATGCTGGTGTTTTGTAACTGCATATCATAAATGGTTCCAGTGGGGAGATATAGCTACTGCATTAAAAGTTGGCTGCAATCATGTCTCAGTTTCAGTCTCAAAATAAAATAAAGAAATTAAAAGAACACCTGCTAGAAAAAAAATATTATTGTCTGTGCTGATATGCATCATGGATAGCGCACCAGCATATAGTGCTACTGTGTTTACCTTGTCTGTCCTAAGACAAAGAAAAAAAAAATTGTGCACTCTCAATACCATATAAAATCATTCAATCATGTAGTTTTCGGACTAAAAGGTTTTCAAACGTTCTTAGATGCCTTAAAGGTCACTAGAAAATTGCATGCTGTCTCTCTGAACTTTTCAATCAGCGATGTTTGCTTTTAAAAGCAGTGTTTTATTGCAGATATTGTCTGCAGGATTTAAATGTCTCTCTTGCGGTGAAGGGCAAGGCCAGCACTTTAGCAGCCGCTAACCTTGAAGGTGCCATTGAATGCAGTCAGATGTCTTTATACTTCCACACATATAATCAGAACATGACTCAAAGCTCAAGTAGAGAATATAGATTTTCTTAAAGCTTGTCTTTAGACTGGATTCTGAACGGCCCTGGAGATCGGCGTTGGCGATTTTGAGATTTTATTTTGGCCCCAGTGCTTAATCGATCAATAGGATGATTGATTGGCCTGCTGTGTTAATGAGGTAGTGATTTAAATGGTAAAGAAAGGTCCAGGAATATGCTGCTGCTCGTGCTAAATAATAGACCAAGAAGCAACAACACTGAAATAAAAAGAACAGGATTTTAAAAAAGCCTGATAGTAAATATTTTTTCTGACAGATACATATTGAACATACATATTGATACTTTTTATCTGTTAAGCAAGAATATTCAGACATTTCTACTCGAAAACAAGACAAATAAGTAAATATGGTCTATAAAAATGTACCTGGTCTCATGGCATTAACATAGGTGCGCTTTTTAGCGAGACACGAAATATGTACCAATAAGTGCATATCACTTTCCAAAAGAAATGAACACTAGAGACAGTAAAACTCTGACACCTTTTAATCCTTACATTTTTATTTTTTTTTGATTAATAAAGCATAATTTTCGGACAGTTACTTGAAGAATATCATGTGATTTCAAAACAATATTACTATTCTGGGATATCACACATATCCAGCTTCATATCTATGTGTGTTCATAGACGGTAGGTTTGTTCGGTAGCTCACGGAGTACAGAGATGTTCTTGAGAGGCGAATCCTGTACAGTTCGACAGATCTGTATAAAAGGAAGTGACACGGTGGCATCAACAAATGTGTTTTTATATCAGTTTTGGATTTGTTAACACTATCGGTTAGGTTAAGGGTTGGATTTGGTGTAGGGCACGGATATTTAACACAAAACACAGCAATACATTACCTATATCAATGTAATAAAACACGCCAGGGTTCACATATTGAACCTGTATTTTAGCACCACTCAGTGGACATTTCTCTTCAAACTGTGCTGAAACGTGTAGTAAGCCATGTAAAAACGGTGTTGCACAAAAAGTGCATATAGATACATATTTTTATGAGACCAGGTTGGTAAAATTACTTTGCATGAATGTGCTATGCATATGAAAATTGCACAGATGTTATATGTTTACTCAATATCCTCTCCTCTTTCCTGCTTTACTGCACACCATGCAACTTTGGGGTTTGTGTATTAAAGGGATAATTCACCCAAAAATGAAACGTGTCTTTTACTCACCTTTGAAGCATCCTAGGTAGGGATGGGAATTGATAAGATTTTTACGATTCCAATTCAATTTTCGATTCTGCTTAATGATTCAATTCTTTATCGATTCTCATTTGGAAGAAAAGGGACAACAAATTGTTGATTAGCATCACCAATGAAAAAATTTATTAAATAATAAAATAAATATTCTTCTGTAAAATTAACAAAATACAACAAATTATTTTGTGGCAATTCTACTCTGACTCTGAGCCAGCCAGACTCTGTCTCTCGTGATGGTCATCTAAATGTAACGCATGAGAAGGCATTCATTTAACGTTAAACGTTACTAACAGCAAGTCTTACTCAGCTAATATGATGGCAGGGTTTGTTAGTTAATTAATTACCTGCAGTTTTATTAGCCGAGGGCTAACGTTGCTGCTGCCGCTGCTGCTGGGTCGAGAACTGTTAGTCCGGAGCGGATCGAAAACGCAACATTTTTTTATTGTTATTGCATGCTGTGCGCGCAAATGTTTTAGCATGTTAGTGGTATTTCCTCCCTTTGAGGTAATATCTACGCTGCAAGTTGGCCTATTTTTGTCTTTTTTGGTGAAATACAACCAGACTTTTGAGAGCCACGCTTACTATTGACTGAGTGTAAGATACGCAATGCGTGTGATGACGTCATTCGTGCCCACTGGAATCGTTAAGGGAATCGGTTTCCAGTCAGCAGACGTGAGAGATAAGTGCTCATTAGGTTGGATATTTATCGTCTAAAATGCATGGATTCGCTAGAGGGGGATGTTATTCACCCCCCGGAGCCGTGTGAGGGACGATGAAACCCATTCAAAGGCTTGGAGGGGTCTGGACAAATGCCTTTTTCTTATTGTCTCAGAAACTGATCTTGCTGGTGTTGTAAAGTGCTGTACAAACACACACTAAACGCATGCCTTCTCTCTGGCCGTGTTTGAGAGCGGCAGCAGATGGGATTTCATTCCACTGTTTCATGTTGAGTGATGGCAGCTCTAGAGCTGGTGTGTATCTGTTCAGAAGTGCCAGCTGTGAGATGCCAAGACCCAGAACACTCACAAACGAGCATTAACAACAGATGCACATATGAAGCCATGCTTGAAATGAACAAGCCTGAGACGCTCGCTCCTGTTCTGCACTTCAGGCTAATGAATATGCTTCCAATGCGAGTTAAAAAAGTATGTTATACATTCATGCATTTAGCAAACACTTTTATCTTGACTTATAAGAGGAACAAAATGTATTTTAGACTTTCAGAAATTCCCTCTAAGCTCAAATGCGTTTTTGATTATTGCTTTTATATATTTATTCTTTAAAAACAGGGAAAACGTGTAAAACGAATAAGCAAAAAGACTAGATAAAATTATTAAAATCGGAACAGTTTACTCATTTGTAATGAAAAGAAATTGATGAGTTGAGGTTAATACTGATCTTACATGTCAACTGGAAGTGTGTTGCATTTTATGTAATTGTTTAGATATGCAATATTTTAGAGCAGTGTAATTTTTGTAGCTCACATGATGTAGAGATTTTGCTGTCCAATATACACATAAATTAGACCCACTTTTTTTTTGTACTTTAATTGTATTAAGGATTACTGTAATTTAGTTTAAATGCATTGTATTTAATGTTAGAGTATTTATTTTGGCTGGAATTTTCCAACTAATTGTATCTGGATATAAAGGTAATTTTAACACTAAAACACCACACAGTGCAGCGTGGCACACATCACTACCTCCAGAATTCCAGTTTGTCTTCATTATGGTGCCACATACAGTTTTGGGTGTTTTATTTTTCATTTTACAAAAGCTTCAATTGCAGTTAATTATTTGTCATGCTATAAGTGCAAACAGATGACGTTGGTGCTGAAGCGGTTGAACGGTTCACCGAATGCACTTGACTTTAGTTAATTAACATTTTTGTTCACGTGGTAGATTCTTAATCAGAGTATTGTCTTAGTTGTGTTAAAAATCTGAATACTGTTGCCCATGTAAATGTACTGATTGTCTAAGCAGATGTGAGTGAGAGGAAAGCAGATTTATGAAGTCATATATAAGCACTCTGAAGTCCTGGCATATGTGTGTGTGTGCTAAGGTCAGTTTTCTATTGGTCTCCTAATGGTGCTGCTTTTATGTGTTCTCTCATAACAGCAGCATGACAGCTGGTATTTCACTGGCACAGTAATTGCCCCTGAGAGCCTGAGAATGGCACATACTTTTCTATTCCTCTTTCACATATTACATAAAGGAGCATTTTAGTGAAGCTATTTGCAGCTCGAGTAAAACTAGACAAATAACTGAATTGGAAATGCATGCAAGAAGTCTTTGTTTGTTAGCTGTAACATCAATACGACATCTGATAACAAACAATCATGGCATATAAATAGAATTCAACATCAGAGCGCTATGAAACCCAATCGGTTCACATGGATACGTCATTTTTGGTTAGGCGTAATATTTCCTCAATATGACCTTCCGTCTTTTGTAGAAATTTGATGGGATTAATAAAAGGGAAACGCTCATGCTCACACTCCAAACAGATGATAATTGAAACTCTCTCTTGGGAAGAGAAGAAATAGTGAATGAAATAATAAGAAGAAAACCACCACAACAGTCTGTGGCAATGAAAGCAAAGCGGCTTCATTAGCCACCGTGTTTGGCAGCACTAATGGAGACAAATGACCGCATGTGAAAACGCTGCCAGCAGAGGCCATATAAACAGAGAAATGCTTCATTCTAATGCACATTGAAACAAGTCCACTCAGTAAACAACTGCTGCTCACAAACACTGGTAAGTGCTGCATCCCAGACAAGCATCCGAGAACAGATAGCATGTCTCTAAAATGAGGGGGAAAAGCCAAAAATCTGTAGTTGTAATGCATGTTTTAAAGAATATGAGAAAGCAGTGCGTAGTGTAGTGTGGTGCGTCTAACTCTGAAAATTAAATGAATTCTATAGGCTACCACATTGAATATTTTATCAATAATGATCGTAAATTATAAAGTAGTTAATTTTAGCAAATGAAAATTTGTTTAAATAAAAATTCTATATTGTTATATTTAAAAAATTAATTAATTAACAAATCAAAGTAACAACAAAACTTTAGTAAAAACAAAATATATGCATTAAAATAAATTCATTATATTAATAACAACTATCAAACTTACTAAAAAAATGCTTTCAGCCCATTCATTATTTCTTTTATCTGAAATAAAATGTTCATGAATTTTTTATAATTTAATATACAAGAACAGTTGAGTGAATGAATCTGGGACCTCTTTTATAAAGACAATGAATGTAAAGAAAATGACTCATAAATAACGCATATATATATATATCCACTTGTTTTATTTCTCAATGAATCAGCATTTTAGTAACTCTGCTAGTTTGAAGAGATTTGAAGGGAGCGTTGTTGTTGTTTCATTTTATTTTCTTGCCACGATCCTCTGGAGTGACCGGTGTGCAAATTATAATAACTTGGGTCGTGATATTATTGCCTCCAAACTGTGTTTCAGCCTGGCTAATCAAAGTTTGTGTCTGTGGGGAAATAAACACTGCTTTAACTGTACATGGGGTGATGATGGAGAGCAGAAAGATGGCGAATCCGTCAGCTACACACAGTATTTGGGTCAGTAAAGATGAAGCAGCAAACAATGACCAAGTTCTCAGCTAAACACAGAACAATTGCTTCTTCTTCAGAAGACAACTGAGAGTGACTTTTATTAGAATTTAAAGAGTGTCTTATATAAAAACGTAATTTTTCCAGCATGTCACCATACAGATTTTAAATCAAATGAATCTCTTAAACAGACTAAACTTATATTGGTTGTGTGAAAGTTCATTTATGATGCTCAAACCAACAGATATGGGACAATGTGTCATCTTAAAAATCCACTTTTCTATAACAGTAATTAACAAAAAATGATTGATGTCTCATTTGACAAAATGTGGACTGAACACTTTATATCACAAAGTTGGATTGTGACCCTGGATCACAAAACCAGTCTTAAGTCGCAGCAATAGCCAAACATACATTGTATGGGTCAAAATTATTTTGATTTTTTTTTCTTTTTTGCCAAAAATCCTTAGGATAGTAAGTAAAGATCATGTTCCATGAGAGTATTTAGCCAATTTCTTACCAAAATATATTAAAACTTAATTTTTTGATTAGTAATATGCATTGATAAGATCTTCATTTTGACTACTTTAAAGGTGATTTTCTCAGCATCTGGATTTTTTCCTACCCACAGATTCCAGATTTTCATACAGTTGTATCTTGGTCAAATATTGCCCTATCCATCCAAATCATACATCAATAGGAAGCTTATTTATTCAGCATTCAGATCATGTAGCCTATAAATCTTAATTTCTGAAAATTAACACTAACGACTGGTTTTGTTGTCCAGGGTCACATTTATGCCACATGTGCACAAAATCAGTTTTGATTTGCTCATGGTGGTTTTGTTTAAAATGACACACAACTCACTGTAAAATCACTTGTAATTTATTCATTTTCATCTGATAATCTGCTCCAACTGACCACGTCCAGAAAAACATGTTATTATGTTGTATTTTGATCAAATGTTGTATTAACGTTACTGGAAGCACTTTGAGAGAACACTGCCAAAATTTTAGCCAAAGTACAGAGAACATTCCCTGGTTTCTGGGTGGTTGCTTTCGAAATACAAAATGTCAAAATGACATGAGCATTGTGATCTGTGAGCCGCTGCAAATGTTTGATTTAAATAAGATGCGGCGTAATGAGGGAAGGTGGTCTTGAGGCCTAATCACAGACACAGAAATGTTCTTTGCAGGTTGACTCAGTAAAAGCCACTCTACAGCCCTCCTGTGAATCATCTCATCTTAATGTGCATTTCAAACCCACTCAATTATTCTAATTCACCATGGCAACAGCATAAATGAACGTCCTTCATAGAATCAAGTCGATACAAAAGATGAATCTTGAATATAACGTTCAGGTGTCAAAGGCACATTATGAAGGGGTCATACCGTGTCAAAAGTTTCCCTAAATCATATTTTACACCTTTTTCTCAGCTAGTTTAATGCATTTCTCCTCTCTTTTAGAATTCAGTATGCCTGTTTATTTTTCGAAGCTGCATTTTTAATTTGCATTTAGCATGTTTTTTGAACAACACACTTCCACACTGCACATTTACATCCTGTATTTTATGTGCTGTATTTTATTGCATGGCACCAACAAAATAGAAACTAAAAATAAAACTGCCTTCAAAAATGTGAAGAACCAGTATGTAACCTGCAAACGTCCAAAAAGAGACATTAATCCAAATAGTCGCATTCTAACCAGCTATATTGGAGAAACTCAGAAAGCCTTTAAAACTATTTCAGTCTTGAGTGAACAGATATAACCGTAACTAAATCTGTTGAGGCAGCCGACACATCGTGGCTGTTTACCGTCACCCCAGAGATGATGATGATGTGCAGAAATGCTCATTTAATTCAGTGTAGGTGCCAAGAGCCACTTCTCTGTCTCTCGTCTCTCCAACACGCATGGAGCACTGTTATGCCTCTGAATATGGAAAGACATCAGCTTTCAAACCACCCGGAGCTAACACAATGTTCTCAGTGAGCTGCCATACAAGCAAGAATTGTATACAGCTGGGAAATAAGACACAGTGCAATGTGGCATTATACTTTACACAAGGAGTGAATGAGATTTCCTTATCAGACGAATACATTTCAGAAAATGTCAGTGAATATGAGTAAGCAGGATTATATTCTGCATTGTTCCATCAGTAGGTGGTGACAACACTATCATTATTAGTGAGTTATTGAATCATTCGCTCATACAATTTGTTTAAAACAAATGCAAATTAATTCAGGATTAAAACAGGTGCCTTTGGATGAGCGATAGTCTTTGTACATTGTCTTTATAAAGGAGTTCGGATTCATTCACTCAACCATTCATTCAAAAACACTGATTCTTTAGGGAACAAAACAGCTGATTGAATTAATGAATGAGTCTTGAATCATTAATTCAGCCAATTCTTTAAAAAACACTATTTATTCTTAAACTAAACAAGTGTCTGTCTTTTTAAAGAGCAATTGATTTCTTTACTCAACCGATTGTTCAAAAATGCTGAGTTAAACAAGTATATGTGAATGAGTCACTGAATCATTCATTCAAAGGATTCATTCAAAGACATGAATTCTTTCTGAAAGTATATAAGTGACCGTGTTTTAAAAGGAGTAAGTGATTCATTTAATCAACTAATCTTTAAAAAAAGTGATTTCATTCAAAAATTTAACAAGTAATTGTGAATGAGACATTGATCGTTCAGGAACTAAAAGTGACTATTTGTCCGCGGGGAAGAAGTTACTGGTAAAGCTGTGTCTAACACATTATTCAATTATAATGTCTTGTTTATTGAGTTGTTTCATTAAAGCAATATCGCAGTCATGGCCGAATATGTTAATCTGCTGAGAATATGCTATAATGTTATTGTTATTTCACATTGTCACGGAGGCAGACGAGCAATGAATGGTCGAGGATGTCCCCGTGTAGCGTGAGGGAAAACTCAAACGCGGAAGAGCGCGAGTGAGCAGGTAATCACGCAATTTAATCTAAAAACGCTCCAACAGGGAGTTGAGATTCCCACCTAGGAATCCGCGTTCTCACACGCACACAGACAGGTAATAAACAATAGTACTCACGTGAGACGAGATGGTTTGGACGAGCTGGGGACCGGACTGAAAAGCCGTCATGAGCTTAATGTCTGGTGCCTTACAGATGCCTACTTCCTGTTTATATATCTGCGTGAGGTACTCCCGGGTCCTAGTGCCCTCACGATCTGGTACGTGTGACAGTACCCCCCCCTCTAGGACCGGCACCAGACGGTCCCGGAGAAGAGGATACCCTACGACGGTAGTCCTGGATAAGGGTGGGATCCAGGATGAACCGTCCGGGGATCCAGGACCGCTCTTCCGGGCCGTAGCCTTCCCAATCGACCAGGTATTGGTTGCCCCGACCGCGGGGTCGCGAGTCCAGGATCCGCCGAATGGTATACGCAGGACCACCGTCAATGATCCGGACCGGAGGAGGTGCAGTGACCTGGGGAGACAGAGGTGAGAAGAACACAGGTTTGAATTGTGACTGGTGGAACACGGGATGGATCCGGAGGGAGGCAGGTAGCTGGAGCCGAAAGGTGACAGGGTTGATCCGATGCGTTATCTTGTACGGTCCGATGAAGCGTGGGGTGAGTGAAAACATGGGTACATGAAACAATCGTCCCGGAGGGTGTCGGCGGCGATGCTGGGTGGTATAGCGAGCGTTGGTCCTCCGGATGGCAGTACGGGCCTGCTGCCAGAGCCGGAATCGTGGCCCCACTGGAGGACCTCTTGACGGAGGTGGTTGGGGACGAAGAGTCTCTCAGGAGGCGTCTCGGTAGGTGGAGGTTCCAGGCTGTGACTCTGGCGGACTCTCTCTTCCAACCCCCACTGGAGAGGAGCCAAGATGATCTGGTGAGGCAGGACAGGCGCGGGTTCCGAGGTGGTGGGTTCTTTTTGATATTGTCTTGAGATGGCATCGGCTTTGGTATTTTTTGATCCGGGTCGGTATGACAGAGTGAAATCGTAGTGTTCGAAGAAGAGAGCTCACCGCGCCTGCCTGGGGTTAAGCTGTTTGGTCTGGCGGATGACGGTGAGGTTCTGGTGATCGGTCCAGACGGTGAA
>JAUMHR010000050.1:962855-975704 GCA_032361145.1 Enteromius fasciolatus
AACACACCACTTCAAAAATCTCAAGCATGTCCAGATGATGACGAAACTGCAGAACGCACTTATAACAGAACATTATTGTGCTTTCATGTTGATGCTTAGTTATTTTTATAGTTGCAATTTTTAGTTTGAACGAGCGTTTAGACTGAATTCAGACTTTAAATCTGCCATTACTGAGAATCTCATTTTGCAAGCTCAAAACTGACACCCGATGACTTTTCACGATAACAAAGTATGACGATTATGACTAATAACCTTATAAATTTGCACCACAGTCAAAAAACTATTTCAACCATGCTTAATAATAAAGTTGTATTGTTTTGTACTGTAATGTGCTGTTACAACTGAACAGTGTCGTTGTTAACTAAAAAACCCAAGCATATTTTAAAAATGTTTTTAATTTAAATAAAGCTTAACAATTAAAATATTACAATAAAAAAGTTAAGAAAATATGAACTTAACTATACATTAAATAAATAAATAAATTAGGACTTAAACAAGCTGCACTAAAATTAAATAGAAACACATTTTAAAAAACTAAAAATTTAAATGAAAATTGAACATAAAAGCTAATTCAAAATATAAAAAATAAATATAAAAATAGTGCTAAAACAATACTTCCTGATCTAAAACATTTATCCCAGATCAACAACACAACACCAAATAGTCCTGATTACAATAAGAGTCATGTGAAAGCAGCACAACAAACTACTGATCGTGTGTGTGTGTGTGTGTGTGTGTCAATCAGCCATGAACACCCTCAATGCTGGAGGAGAGACTGAATGAATGAAAAGAAACTGAGCATTAACAGAGATGATCTTCTCATTCATTCTTCTGCATCAGATCCTCTTAAAGCTCCTCTAGTTCATGGAGACTGTAATTGAATTTACATCCTACATCACGAAACATAATCGGCAGAGCACAATGAACCTGACAGCTGTCAGACATCCAGGACTGTAGTAATTGTACTTCATTACTACACTTAAGTATTATTTTGGTGAACTTGCACTTATGATACTCAATCAATATTGAAACTGAATACTTTATTGCTAAAAGGGATAAAAACCATACTCTCTCTTCAGAGCTTCAATGAGATATTCGGAGAACAAGTGCTTCTAACACAGGTTATCACGGTTTAAATCTTCCCCCCAGTATTATATGTAGTGTATAACACCAAATGAAAACACCCGTAAAACACACATCATCCACAAAAACCCTGCAAAACAACAGATGAACAGATGCTGACTGTCATAACGTACGCAGTGCCATCTGTAATAATCCATCACCGTCTAATCTACACTGATGAATCAGAGTAATAATCAAAAATCATTCAAAGGGAAACGCGCCAGAGTCGGTGTGTTCATGACGGAG
The DNA here is from genome assembly GCA_032361145.1 of Enteromius fasciolatus. NCBI lineage: Eukaryota > Metazoa > Chordata > Actinopteri > Cypriniformes > Cyprinidae > Enteromius > Enteromius fasciolatus. The sequence continues at coordinate 964,224 of JAUMHR010000050.1, forward strand.
TGTGTGTGTGTGTGTTCTCAGCCAGATCTCACGCTGAGACTCTAATTACAGACGTGTAGAGCTCAGCACAACACACGCAAGACCCAGCAGCGCTGCTATGTGCACACGCGTGTGTGTAATTAACCTCCACCGCTCCAATCACTGCCAACACTTTCAACTGCATGTAAGACGAGGAATAATACAGCATTCCTCGGTGTGTGTGTGTGAGCTTTGATCCAGACCCGTAACTACAACCCAGTGTATTCCCAGAATGCATCATTCATCCATCTTTTATTATAATTGTCAGTTTTTACTGCTTTATTAAGTCAAGTGTCACTATTACCAGCACCCAGTCATTTCCTTTTGATGCATTTTATACTTGCATTGATGCTTTTGGCAAATGCTTTTCTCCAGTTCATGCATTCCCTGGGAACTGAACCATGACTTCAGCACTCGAGCTACAGCTCAACAAAATATCAGCCGTCTGATGATACAACAAAAAGGGGGTTGGCACTGGATTAAATGAAAAGAAAAAACATGCTTTGAAGAGTAATTCAGTTGTGAAGTACAAACTCGACTTAAATATTAAATCTTAATGTATTTAGCTGATGTATTATGATGTAATATATAAAGTATGCATGCATATAGAACAGGATTAATGCACATCAGAATGAGTAGTTAGTTTTAACAAAGCAGTAATCACAATGTATCATGTACCAATCTAGAACTTACAGTGTTTCCGCTGATTACACACAACCTCTTCACTTTACAAATGGTTAAAAAAAAAAGTGAGAGAGATCAAGTGTCTCTCTAAACTGTCATCTGTTGCGGTCATGGAGGTGCAAAGGTCAGTGGGTCAGTAGATCAATCCTGAGCTTATGGGAAGTTTAACTTCTAAAAACAGCAAAGCTCAATTCCACACTCAGGATTAGCCTCTGATGACACAACATGCAACAAAATCATTCTTTATACCCATTTTGCTTTGTATCTGACACTGAATTCAGGGTGCGTGGTAAAAGAGGACAAACAGACACCTGCTATTGACACTCAAGACCAGAAAAGCTCAACGGAGGAATTTGTTCACAGACACAGTTTGCATGGAGCCATAATTAACAACATAATTACAGAGAGAGAGAGCAGGGCTGGCCGACTTTACGGTGACTTCAGACCGCAGTGTGTGTGTGTGTGTGTTCGGCCCAGTTGGCTCGTCCATCTGTTGTTGATTTGACCAGACTGAATCGTCTAGCGCGGTAAACCCAGACGGGAAGAGCTCAAGATGCGTTCCTCATGCCCAGGCGTGCCCTCCAGATCAGCAGGACTAATCCAGCTTCAGCATCGCCAGACATCGACAACAACTACCTGCTAAAACACCCCTAACCAGGAGCGACACTAAGCTGTAACTTTTAGTCTGAATATAGACGAAATTGAATTTAATACCTTGTCGTTTTTGACATTACGTAAGTTATGTTAAGAACTAGAGCCCGTTGACTCGTTGGTACAAACTAAACTCCTATTTCAAAAGACCCAGACAAAAACTGTATCCTGGATATATTGCAGGGGATGCAATAAAACTAAGGAGCTTTCTGAAGGCAACACATTTAAAAGCAAACAGCAAAGAACAGGTACAAACGATAAAGGTGTTTTTATAGATATGAAGTATCTCACATTACACAATTTAATGACAGATTAGCAGTTGTGCGACTAAACGTCTTTTATTTACTAAATAAAATAGATTTCACATTTTTTTACAATTTACAATGACTCAAACTGAAGACAAACACTTGAACTTGATTTAAAAAAAAAAATTAAAAAATAACATTTGTACTTCTAATTTCTTCTGTTCTAACTTATTGATTCAAAATAAAAGTCCTGCTTAAAACATGTGTTGTATAAACAGAAATTATTTCACAAATTAAAATTCCAAATATAGTCCGATATATCGGTTGACCGATTATTTTAAAAGTATGAGCAGACACTGGCATCTGTATCTTTGATGTGTGATGCTTCCGGTTATTTTAGCTGTACAAAAATAATATTAGAACAAATACTAGTTTGCAATATCACGAACTCCGTTCCAATATCGGCATTTGTTATACAATTATTTTAAATGTATTACCATAATCATAAGCACCCTTGTATGTACTGTAAATATTCTCACGGTTTACTGGACTTAATTTTCTATTTGAATCTGAAGTCTCACACAGTCACACTGAATAGCTTACTTCTGCGCTGAAAACGAGGATGCATAAGGGAACATGAAAACATCAACAATAGCGGCTGCCACCCTAGATCTGAAAACCACTTTCACACCAACCGATTAAACCAAACTCTGAAGCTGAACTGATTTAGATTCACACTAAAAGACTACATGTAAAAAAAAGTTCTAAATACTACAAACAGAAAAACCTGAAAACATCAAAAGTGAGAGATTATTTGTGTAACTAAAGACACATTGTAGAGGAAGACGCTGTGTGAGAAGAGCACTTCTGTGACTGACTGTCATACATAACATTAAACGCTGCTGGATATTTCATTCACATCTTCAGTCCGTCTCTCAGGGATGGACAGAGTCTGTCCTCCATTTCACATCTCAGTGAGTCCATCATGTGATGCTCCAGTGAGTCCTTCCACTCCTGCGAGTCTCCAACACACACACCCCATGGTAAAAGCACCTCATTCTGAGCTCATCATACACACACCCACCTGATGCATGCTGCACATTTCAAACCTCGCTGCCAAACTACTCCTTGAATAGATGAGCCAATGCGCACTGTTCCTCTAGCATCAAAAACACTTCAGAAACATCTCAAGCTACAGCTATTTTTAAAAAGACAAATAACAATGCAATAATAAATAACAAAAACAAATAAACAAATAACAATAACACAAGCATAAGTAATTCATTTAATGGTGAATGTTATATTATCTGCAATGCCGATAATCACCAAATATCGGCCAATATTACCGATTATACTGCCGATATTACCAATTTTACTGCCAATATTACCGATATTCCAGTCTATTGCTATACAGGAACATGAAAACTTGATGTTGGGGATCTGAAAACCACAGCGCAACTATGCAATGTCTATGTCACAACTATGAAAACTATAAACCATGAAAATCACAATGCAACGTCTCAATCATCTCCAAACGTCTGCTGTAGACATCTAGAGCATTTAATGTGTATTTACAGTCCCAAGCACAACAACTACCTAATCAGCATTCATCACTGGATAAAGACAGCATTAAAATAACATTAAAATGGCAAAAATTCCCCGTTTTAACTTTAACCGACATCTCAGGCCTCAAGCGATATCAGATGGAAAGTGGTTTTAGAAGCAGGGCTGTTTGATAAATCTTTCAGAATATAAACAGGAATATTTTGCATTAAGAAACCAAAATGGTTTTGATTTCATGTTCTCTTTAACAATTTTGTCAGTCTCCACTGCTTTAAGCAGTAGAGCAAACTCATTTCTATGAAAAATAAAAATTATTGGAATAATATATATCAACAGATCAGTCACATGTGATGAAACTAAACAGGATTTAATGTTTACTTAAACGTTTTTTTTTTTCCAGTTTAACTAATTGGCTGATGGTTTCCCCTTCTCAAAGCCCAACAATTCTCCATCATCATCAAAGCAACTTTAAACAAAAGTACAACCCAAGAACGCATCATAAACCTCTCTCACCAAATGGAGAGGTTCTCCAAAATAACACCTAGGAAGATACTAATAATACACACAGAGTATCAAAAGACTCTTACCTTCTTCATTCGGCCGTTGCGTGTTCCTGCGAAAACCACTGTGTTTCCGCGATAATCGTAAGCAGCCACCGAAGTCATTCCGTCATCTTTGTCTATGAAGAGTGGAGTGCCCTCGATAGTGCTGGTGCCCCCTAGAGGCTGGTTAAAATCCTGCCCGCAGAAATTATCATCGATCTGAAGAGGCTGAAACAGACAAACGGAGGGAGGGTTAGAAAAGGGACTCCACCTAAAGGTCAGTAGCTGGGTAAGACGGCCTGTAAGGGTGGGTTTTCCTAAAAACGGTATCAGAGGAAGTCATACACACACACAAAGCAGTAAAGATATTTATCACATGGATGACAAAATAGAAAACGCAAAGTCACTGTATTGCAGGAAACCCTGGAAAGGGGACGTGAGGACATGAAAGTTTAAAAGGAAAAGGCTAGCAGATATTTACAGTAATTATGAAACCAATTTTCTATTGTTTTACTATCGGTTTTCTAACAGATTGTAATTTTTTAATTATCTGTTAGTTATGTAATATTTACACTACCACCCACAAATTTTTATCTATTTATTATTTTTAAGTCTCTTCTGCTCAAAGAATTCAGTTGATCAAAAATACAGTAAAAAAAATTGTACAATATTACAATTAAAATAGTTTTCTGTGAATATACTTTAAAATGCAACTAAAATCTGTGATCAAAGCTGCATTTTCAGCATCATTTCTCCAGTCTTCAGTATCATATATTCCTTCAGAAATCCCTCTCATGGGATTTGATCAATAAAGGTGGTTAGTTTTTTGTGAAGACTGTGATATTATATATATATATATATATATATATATATATGGACTATTCAAGTATTGCATTTGGAATGAATTAATAAATGTACTTGTCCCAAAAAAACAAATAAAGGGAATGTATCATTTAAGATGATTTTACATGACAACTTAAATTACTTAAAAGAAAACCTTTATGCTGCCTTAAATTGAAGAATACTTAGCTTGGTTGTACAAAATGATTTAAACTTAGATTACACTAAACTGAGTTCCAGATGAATTCATATAAAAAGTGGAAATGGCTTTAATTATTTGATTAGTTAAAGAAACTTAAAAACATAAGTCGCCATGACTTACTGATCACATCACTTTTTCGGCTTCTACAGAAGCATTTCTTATGTGACCTAACAGCTTGTTTTTAATCATTTTCGGTATGCACAGAGATTGTGAATGGATTGTTTACTTCCAGAATCCTGTTCGGTTTTATTGCCAGTGAACAGGACTTCCTCTCTGATGAATCCGTGCCCTCCAATGTTGTTCATTCACAAAATTCTACTCATCATTCACCACCGTATATTTTAAAACAAGTTTGAACAAACATTGCTTAAAGTTAAAAAAGTTTAAAAGGGCAAAATATTTTTGGCTACACTTTACAGCTGTAACTCCTGAAGTGAGCCAAATCTGACAAAACCTGCCTCTGGTCACAGTCTTAAAAGGTAGAAATGATTTAAAGTAAATGTTGTGAAATTTTCTTTTAGGGTTAGAGTTAGGTTAGTCTCTGCTTTATATAAACAACAGTCAGCGGTACGTGTGTGTGTGTGTGTGTGTGTCCTTTAAAACCGCCCAGGAACACATCAATAACCTTTCTTTCTCTGTCTTTCTCTCTTCACCTCCTCTTTTCTCTTTGTTTTTCTTTCTGTCTTAATCCATCCAGAAGAGTCTCTAGCTCACAGCAGGAAGAAAGGAGAAAGAAGAAAAGGAGGAGGAAGGAGTCAGACGGGCATCAATTCACTTAGCAAACTCTCTTTTTCTCCTCTGAGCTAAAAACCTGATGTCAAGCAGTCAGACACTCGCACACACACTGAAAGCTCAGCTGGGGGAATTATCGCTTTGAAAACATCACAAGTAATTTAATTCAACATCTTTATGCCATCATGAGCTGGGCTTATTTAAATATCAGCCTTGTGTAGTCAGACTTTAAACTATTAGCATAAAGGAAATCCCTGTGAAATGCTGTTAAGAAAACAGCAGATATTTGTTCAGAATACACACTGTAAAAAATGACTGAGATTTTTACAGTTAAAAAAAAACCCTGTAAAATTGACAGGGAAGAACCATAATCTGACATTTGAATGTTTTGTTTTTTCTTTGAAATAATGTTTCTTCTTAGCTTTTTCTCATCGGTTCTGTTTATTAGGGCTGTATGTTACATGTAATGCTGTTAAATTAATGTTTATTGCGTATTTGAGCTTCATGATGGTGTTTAGTGTTTGTGTGAATGACTCCGAGCTCCTTCTACACATGTTCATCATGTGACTCTCTGATCACCACCTGCATTTGGTGTTTATCAGTGTATTTCATAGCTACAAAACAGATTTCAGTACATTAATAGGTCGGTATATTAGTATTATATCAGTTCATGAAATGACGGTATTTAAGTGTAAACGTAACTTAAAATCATAAAATCTTAAATGTTGTTACGGTATCATTTACGGTCGAATTCCAGCAACCACAACACAGTTTTTACAGATGTTTTTTCTGTGTAAACATGATGCAATGCATTCCTTTCTTTGTAAATAGAGCACTATTCAAAAGTTTGAAGTCAATTTTTTATGTATTTTAAGAGTCTCTTTTGCTCGCTAAGCATGATTTGTTTGATCAAAAAATACAGTAAACAAATGTTTACTGTGTGAACGTCTGTTAAAATTAATGTTATGTCTGTGCTGCACAGCTGAAATTTCAGCATCCTTCAGTGTCGCACGATCCTTCAGAAATCATAATACGCTGATAATTTGCGCAAGAAACATTTCTGATTATCATCAATGTTGGAAACAGTTGTGCTGCCCAATATTTTTGCAGAAACTGAGATCAATTTAATTTCTCAGGATCCTTTGAATAGAAAGTTCAAAAGAATAGCATTTATTTGAAATATAAATCTTTTTGAACATTATAAAAAACACATTTTTTTATAAATTCACCCTTGGTGAATAAAAGCAATAATTTCACACATTATCTTACAAACGCGAACTTTTTAAAAGTCACGTGTGAGATAATCTGGCTCAAAGCAGGCCTCTCAGAAGGCAGAATAAGGTCATGAGCGCCTATTATGCTTTTTTGCATTTGGATCAGAGCTCTAGTCCCACTGCTATTTCACACTCGATTGATGGCTGATTTGAAGCAGTATTCTCTCAATCCTCGTGGGTCACACAGACAAGATGAGCATTACATTCACCCAAAAGTGTGTGTGCTAAAGTAATTCCATTCTCTCTCCCACACGCACTTAAACATTCACACTTTACTAGTGAGGTGAAAACTAATGCAAGACTAAACAGGTTGCAGAGGGACATACTAACACTAACACACACACCACAACAATCGACACGCATGTGTGTGTGGGTCTGTGAGATGTTTTCAGACTGCTGATTATGTGTCTGCCCAGGGCAGAGGCGAAACCAAACACACCACATTCCAGAGGGAGAGCGAGACAGAGAGAGACATGTGACTCTATAAACTATGTTTAGGTTTCATGCACTAAACGAGTTATATTAAACATGCTGCCTGATCTGACGGGCATTAGCACCAGATTTTCAGCATTCTGCTCTGATGAGTTTTTTTAAACGGCTCATTTCTGTCCCTGTGAGTAAGAACACATTACAGGTGTGGTGCTTCTGTCAGACACACAGCATTAAAGAAGTTAATTAGCGGTGTGCTTAATCGCTGACGTCAAGCAGCATGTCAACAAACTTATCAAGGATAATTAAAAGGAATAGTTCATCCAAAACCTAGAAAGTGTAATCATTTACAAGCCGTTATGTCACTGCAAACATCCATCTCCTGGTCAATAAATGACTATTTTAATTTTTGAGTGAAATATTTCCCATATGAAAGTCAAACAGTGTGTCAGTATGTTGTGGTTTTAAAACCTTAAGTCCATTTGAATATGACAGATTTTCATCAAATGAAAAGGTCGGTTGTTTGGAAACTACTGTAAAACATGATTTACATTTATCACCATCTGGCAATAATAAGCAGGCACTTTAATTTCTATTAAGATGGAAACAAACTTTCTTTAACAGTTATTCAAAACTAGCATAACATCTTTTAAAATCCTAGTGTTTTTGAAACTGAAATAGAAAATGTTAGGGTAATTTTAAAGGCTCCAAAAACGAGTATAACACAACTATACGCATCTTGGATCCACATTGAGGCACTTCAATGAGACCTGAGCATTTGGTGAAACTCATTCTGCATTCAACCTCTCAGTGTAGACGTTTTTCTAGTCATTTTTATACAACTGCTACAACTATTTGTGAAATAGGCCTCCATTTAAATAGCAGCACTGTAATTGTTACTAAACCACTTATTAACTAGTTAGTTGGACGACTTGGCAGCCATCTATAGATCTTCCTTAATTGTTTCACACTGTAGAACTGTAGGACTGACATTTGAGCTCAGTTATGTAAAGGCCAGGAAAAACCAGGATTAAAATAAGCACGGATTTTAAAAGACATTAAAGCTGCAAGCACAATGTGAATTATATTATCATAATATATCAAAATATATTATCATATTTTTGAAATTCACAAAACAAAAAAATAGTATGCTTTTCTAGTGTTGAAGTATTCAGGCATCACACTTTTGGCCACTCTATATCTGTTTTGCTTTACAAAAACATATTTCATTCTCTATTATTCAACCTCCTTAGAGCTCTACCGATAGACTTTGAATATAAAGGAAGAGCAAAGATCAAACCAATTTGGAATGAGTCAGAAAAATAAAAATGTGGATCTTTATCTCTGAGTGCTTGCTTAAATGAAAGCCATTCTTTGCCACTGAAAGCCCCAAGAAAGACAGGGCGAGTGAGACGAACAGAGACGAATGAGGAGAGAGAGATTAAGAGTGAGCGAACGAGAGGACGAAAAAAAGCCCTGGTCCCAGCGGACTCTGATGGCAGAGAAGATGGGATCAAGCCTCGCTAAATGAATTAGATAGCATGAGCGAGAGAGCAACTCATGAAATTTACTCAACTCCCCTAATGATGTTCCTGTCTGACTGAATAATGGAAGCACTTGGGAGAAAGACAGCGAGGGAGAGCGGACGCAAAAGGAAACAGGAGGTGGGTGACAGGAAGAGTGCTTGTGATATTTATATTCTACAACAATTTAATGACGTTAGACTATTAGACACTAGGTGATATTCAAGGTTTTCAGTTTCTCAACAATGATCCTTAAATTTACAATCACCAACCCAATGAGTAGACTCTAGTCTTCTAGAGGACTCTACTAGGCCACTCCCTTAATGTTCCCAGCCTCACGACCCTAGTCTGATCTACAACTTCTCCACTTATCTTATCACAATCACCCTTTGCACAGGGTAATGGAAGTTGAACTCTGGCAGAGGACATTACTAAAGCACACCCATTCATCCAACCCAACAAATCAATCGCCGTAGCCATGCAGTGTGTCTTAATGGCTTGCTATCAGAGAGTGGACTTACCGAGTTGATGCATGGTAGCTCCTTGTTGAGTAGCCAGGGCAAAGACAGCCTGCCCTCTCCTCTATAGCACGACTGAATTCTTTCCTTGATCTTCTCCTTTATTTTTGTCAGTGTGAACAGGCAGAGCACTGACTCTTTTGGGGGTTTGGCCCGGTTCTTCTGACCTTGGGAGAAGACCGTAAACAATATGTCCTCTTGCTCGGACACTCCCAAAGAGTTCGCAAGATGCCTTCCGGGTTTGGACAAGTAGGCGTCCTGTATTAGTCGATACTCTACACCGTCTTTGGTGCATCCGATTGGAAACTCTACGTAGGAGTAGAATCTGGGATCTTCGATACAGAGTCGGACGATCTTCGAGGTGAAGAACTGTTCCCCACTGGCATCAGGAGAGGTTAGTTGGGTATCGAGCTGCAAGGTCAAGTAGTAGACAAACTGTTCACTGCTAAAGCTGTATATGTAGTAGATGTCGAACGTCGGGAATTTGGACAGCGTATCCGAGGGGATCTTCAGCTGGGATGAGACAAACTCGTCCTGGTGGACGAAGCTGAACATGTCAGCATCCTCCTCATTGGCCATCAACTTACGACTCGAAAGAGTTGGGAAGTACTCTGATTTACCATCAATAGGAGTTCCAATGAAAAGCTTGCTGATGTGACTTTCAGAGATGATGACCCCAGACATGGTTCCCGACTCGACCACACTGGAGAGGTAGTGCTCCTTACGGTGGTGTGGCTCGCCAAGCTTGAAGAGGTCATCCAGGCGCAGAAACTGACAGATGCCTTGCGAAGTGCTTCCACAAGCAATGAGTCGGTTTTGGGCATAGTCTATTAGCAGCAGCTTGTTCACATTACTGTTTGGGGCAAGGTCATGGGGGCATGACTGGACACTTGGAGGTGGATAGCATTTCTCGTTGTCCACTACGGGACCCGTCATATGACTCCTCAACTTGGTCAAGTTGCTGGAAAGCTTGTAGATCCAGTTGACCGCGCCAACGTACACATCCCCGGTCTTGTTATGGATGGCTAAATGCGTTAGACCCCAGTCGGGAGGCGAGAAGGATCTAAATGGCTCCGGGGATCCTTCCGAATATATGAAGACAGTCAGAAGCCCAAGGAGCAGCACAGTCCTTGGGCTAATAAAGCATTGCGGCCCCTGCTGAGGCCACATATCTGCGCTGGTCCTCGCGAGTTAAGGATATGATGGTCCACGCTGTGTCTTCAACTGGGGAGTTTTAAACAAACTCAACAGACAAGGAAAAGAGGCAGAACAGGCTTTATTGATTCACTGCTTCTCACACAACAGTCATCCACTTTAACATCCACCTCAATTCCTCGTCCAGGGCTCCTGCAGGGCAAAGAAAACAAAAAAACATTATAAGTGCAAATGGAACATATCTGATATATTATGCATCATTTATCAAAGTCAAACAGTGAGGAAAGAGAGTCAAGACAATGTGTTTCATTTTGCCACAAATCATTTAGAAACGCGTGGTCAAATGAGGTGAACCGTGTCAACTTTTAATTACTGAGACTGATAGCTCTGTGGGTGAAGACGGATTGGAGACGCAATGTATACAAACTCTTCACTATGCAACACAGCAGCTGTAGAGTTGGTCTTGCTTCAATACGGGCATAAGACATCCATCATCACAAAGCGTCTGACAGCAGCTTTGTGTAGATGAAGTATGCGAGTACATAAGAGCACCTTTATAAGAGCCCTGAAAACAAACAAGTCTAAAGCACGTCTTTGAGGTCTGAAATGCTTGAAGTGGTTGAGAACTTTACAAGGGCAAGAAAATCATATTGTGCTGCTTCAAGGCATCTTTGAAATGATTTATACATCTCGTCCTTTTCTAATTCACAGCTCTGAGAACACAGATTGCATTATAAAACTAGAAAGAATTCCAATGCATTCAATACGATTGTGACGATTCAGATTTATCTGTATGGCATGATTATATGATCCTGTTGGGAAGCTGTGCTAAATATATGCAATGCACTAATTATTAGTAGTACAAGGGCTTAGTCAAGTTTAGTCCAGCAGTATCTGGGACATAAATGTAGGATGGATGGCCACAGCCCTAATACAAGACACAAGCTAATCAATGTCTTCAGAGTTACTAGACAATTACAGTTAGGTGAACAGATTTGAGAACCCCGGTTTAGATATTGCAATTTAAAGTCAAAAGATCAACAAAACCAAGATAGATATCAGAGTTAATAAAATATCTGTTAACTCAAAATGGCCTACATGAAAC
>JAUMHR010000050.1:975804-986753 GCA_032361145.1 Enteromius fasciolatus
ACCTGTAGTTATTTCTGATAAAAAATTACTAACGACTTAATTGTTGGAAAAAAGATTGTGATTCTGCTGATGGTGGAAAATAAATCCAAATAAACACGTCGAAGTTCACCTACACCATTTCCACTGGGGAAAAAATGGGAGACGGAACTACAGAAACCAGAAAATCTCAGCGACGGGAGAGAGCCGGAGGCAAGCCAAAACTGTGAAAGATAAAGGAAATAAAAAGGGGAGATAGAGCAAAGGGAAAATAGGAAGAATGTTTTCCTTTCTCTCTCCTTTTCTTTGCCCATTTCTTATCTCCATTGCTTTTTTCCTGTTCGGGTGATTGAGGGCCTTCTTATCTGTCCATCATTCCCCAAGGACGGGATGATGGGAAGTGGCGTCATTCCACAGAGCTCCAGAAACATGCGCCAAAATGGCCCAGAAAAAGCGAAAGTATTCCTTCATCTTTCAGCAGAGGTCCATCCAACTAAAACTATTCCATTTCAGAGATGAGCTGCTATCGTACTTTACACAGAAATTGTGAATTATTCAGTTCATTTTCCAAACCAGTAGTAAAACACACACACACACACACAGACAGTGGGGCAAAAGAATGTATTTAGTCAGCCACCAATTGTGCAAGTTCACCAACTTAAAAAGATGAGGAAGGCCTGTAGTTTTCATCATAGGTATACCTCAACTGTGAGAGACAAAATAAGAAAAGAAAAATCCAGGAAATCACATTGGAGGAACTAATTAGCAAATTATGGTGGAAAATAAGTATTTGGTCAATAACAAAATTTAATCTCAATAATTTGTTATATACCATTTGTTGACAATGTCAGAGGTCAAAGGTTTTCTGTAAGTCTTCACAAGGTGTTCACATACTGTTGCTGGTATTTTAACCCGTTCCTCCAGCAGATCTCCTCCAGAGCAGTAATGTTTTGGGCTGTCGCTGGGCAACACGGACTTTCAACTCCCTCCAAACATTTTCTATGGGGTTGAGATGTGGAGACTGGCTAGGTCACTACAGGACCTTGAAATGCTTCTTATGAAACCACTCCTTCGTTGCCCGGACGGTGTGTTTGGGATCACGTCATGCTGAAAGACCCAGCCACGTTTCATCTTCAATACCCTTGCTGATGGAACGAGATTTTCACTTAAAATCTCACGATACATGCCCCCATTTATTCTTTGGTTTACACGGATCAGTCGTCCTGGTCCCTTTGCAGAAGAACAGCCCCAAAGCATGATGCCCCCCTCTAGCAAACTTCAGACGAGTCTGGACATGTACTGGCTGAAGTTGGCGGCGCAGTGTGTTACTGATGGTAGTCTTTGTTACTTTGGTCCCAGTCTACAATTTTGTTTCTGGTGTCCTTTGTCAGCTCTTTGGACTTGGCCATAGTAGAGTTTGGAGTGTGACTGTTTGAGGTACTGATTATTAATACAGGTAATGAGTAGGGGACAGAGGAGCATCTTAAGAAGAAGTTACAAGTCTGTGAGAGCCAGAAATCCTACAGTGTGACTTTCTGGATTTTTTTTTCTCTCACAGTTGAGGTATACCTATGATTAAAATTACAGGCCTCTCTAACCTTTTTAAGAACTTGCACAATTGGTGGCTGACTAAATCCTTTTTTGCCCCGCGGTATATATGGAAGTATGTTTAAGTATGGTTTGCCATGGTAGTACTCTGGTATTTTTTGATGTACTACAAAAGCAAACGATTGTTGTTTTAACAGGTCTGTTTGTGTGCCGGTGTCTGAAATACAGAAAGAGTTAGAAACTCGTACGAGATTCCCAAACCTCATTTTTCTTAATTTGAGTGGATCTGTCACGACAGAAAGTGCATCTGTGCGTCCTCCTACAGCTATCTGGCAATAAAACGGTTCAAAGCCAACACACAAGTAAGTGTAGCAAGAAGGAGAATGGATACGAATGAATGTAAAAATATAAATGAAAGAATGTCTCCCAAAACGCCTCAGAAAGAACTGACAACTGAGGAGGATTATCAATCTCATCAGGAGATAAAAGAAATTCTTGTCTAACATCCCCGAAGGCTTTCTTTCATCTTGTGTTCTCATCTTCCACTTTTAGATTCGCCAATTTCCCATGAGTACCTGCACTTTAGACGAACAGTAACTGCTTAAATGGCACCAATCAATGAATCCAAATGACTGAAACCGATGCAGAATATCTGTATATGCCCATGCAAGCTGCCATTATCACAGATGTTGTTATTTGCGTCACGGATCTCGGTTTAGTTCAATATTATCACTGGCATCAGTTTGTACTCGAGTCCAATGAGCCGCTCGCACACGTCCTGCCTAAATACCGCAGACAGACTATTGTGCAAACTCATTACAGTCACAGAGCCTTTATTAAGTGACACATCTACCACACGCTTTTATTGATGTATAACCATACAACACTTTCAGTTAGGTAAATTATATGGCAACACCTAACAATAAGGTTCATTAGCTAAAATTAGTTAATAAATTAGGTAACATGAACTAAGAATAACAATACTTGTACAGCAATTATTAACAGCATTATTAAAATCACAAGTTGTGTTTGTTAACATTAATTAATGCACCGGGAGCTAACATTAACAATGAATGATTGTATTTTTATTAGCTAACTTTAACAAAGATGAATAAATACCTGGTAACACTTTATTTTAAGGTTTCATAATACAGAGTATTACATAATTAAGTGCTTTGTTGTAGCCGTTGTACTCACATGAAATAAAATGTACTTATGTAACTGCATTATGAAAGAGCCGGTAATTACTAGTTACTAGTTACAGTTAGTAATTATGTAGATGTAACAGGCAGCTAGTGTTACGCCTAGTGTTATTCCCGTGTAATATTCTGTAATTTTAATGTAATTAGAAAGATATTGCATGTATTTAAGCTGTGCACTAATAGGTTAAATCAAACTAAGGTGCAGCTAGATAAGGTTTACAGTATAGACACACGTCAAGTACACTTAAACTATTTTAAGTAGCTATGTCAGTCTACTTGAATTTATAATTGCGACAAATACAGGACAATCTATTGGTTACACAAGTAGCAGTGTAACAGATAGTGTAACAACAACAACAAATGCGTAACTGTAGCAACCTGTTACATCGACATAATTACAGACTGTAAGTACAAACTGTTACATAACTTAGTTACATGGTAAGTAAATGTTTGTTTTATGCAAGTACAACAGCTACTACTAGGTCTCTAATTAGTTAATTACTCTGTATTATAAAGTGTTACCAAATACAGTAATACATGCACTGTTCATTGTTACATTAATGTTAACAAATGACACCTTATTGCAAAGTGTTACTCGTTATATAATTAACTAGAAATGCAATGCAATGTAAAAACTTTATTTGCGCTTTGGGCAAGAAACGTTCCTGACAGCTTCACCCTTAGAAACCACCACACACCAAGAAAACAGGCGTTGGAGTACATTTCAGCATAAGGAACATGAGACATAGTTAATATGGAAGTCAATTCATTCTCCATCTTTCCCACAGCTGCCCGAGGACACGTTAATCTGCGAGTCGTCTCACAGCCCCTCTGCTTTAGAAAACAGAGCATAAATTCACGTCCACACACTGCGGACAGACCTCTAAACCCGTCTCCTCAGATAATAGCGAGTGGTGGCAGGCAGCCGGCTGATTTATTACTTGTGGCATATCAATTACAGAACTCGCTTCTCAGATGGAGCACGAATACACACAGAATACACTCTCAAACAGACGTGTATAAAACACACACATAAGCAATATACTCCATACAACCCAGTAGCCTCAGTAGGGGGAAAAACAGAAACTGTAGGTTTAAAAAAAGCTAACTATGGCATATTAAAAAGTACAATATGCATTTTTGCCACAATGTACACATCCAAATTATGCATACAGATACACAACGCAACACGCTCCACAAAATGTCACATTTAATTCGATGCATTCTTTGCTGCTTGTGAAATTTACTTTCAATTTATTTTATTATTATGCAAACTCTTAAATAACAACATATACATGCATATGTGAAAATCAACACAGCCTGTTATTTTTCTTCACATTTAAAATAAACTAAATACAATTATGTAAATAACCAGAACTACTATCAATTTCTGAGCAGAAAATTGCTTCTACAGCAAACTTCTACTTTAATATTGAGTGTCGTTAAGTTTAAAAAGACTCTTTTGCACAAAGTTTGCTTCAAAGACAAGTTTATTAGAATTGGAAGGCACCTCCTAAACGAAACGATTTGAAGCAAATTCTACTATTGGAGTCGTTTTCATATTCGGCTGCTTGAGTCCTGATGTGTCTAACTTTTGACTGACATGTAAAACAGGACAGGAAGGAAAACACGAGTGCCAGTCAGCAATGACACGGTCGTTTCACAGCTCATTATCACACTAAATAAACAGTAAATAGGAAGCAGCCTAACGAACTGCATGCAAAACTGAGCACACGTGTTTCTTCAGCAGTACACACAGAAACAGTGTTTATATCCATCAATATACCCTT
This sequence comes from Enteromius fasciolatus, assembly GCA_032361145.1. Taxonomy (NCBI): domain Eukaryota; kingdom Metazoa; phylum Chordata; class Actinopteri; order Cypriniformes; family Cyprinidae; genus Enteromius; species Enteromius fasciolatus. The sequence continues at coordinate 980,321 of JAUMHR010000050.1, forward strand.
GCACAAGACAATTCAGTATTCACTATCCTCATGCATTTTCCCCAAAATACCAAAGTAACTGTAAAACTAATCCAAGCGTGAGTGTTTTACTGTAGCACCCGCTGCAGTCACCAGTTATTTAGTCAGAAACAGAAGTAAAGCGGGGGATAAACAGATGTTGTTTACACTCGGCCCCTGTTTACCCCACTTTACCCCCCACAGAGGAGTACAATCCCATCAAGCACCCTCATCTCCAGCCCTGCCCCGCATGCAGCTCTGACCTCCTAAACCACGTTCTTAACTCACCGCTTACTCATTTGCAAACATTAGACATCTACCATACATTTAGAATAAAACCCAAGATACGTATTCAACCATAAAACCACTATAAGATCCCTCTTATCTGAATTAAACATCGCTGAATAAGACCCAGCACCCAGCAACCAAACAAAACACTGTAGCAACAAAATAACAACATTCTGTGTTTGCATGTAAAAATGCAAATGTATCTATTAAACTGTAATCAAATTGAAAGATGTTGCATTAAATTTGCACTGATTTCAGTCACAAAAGCATGCACTTCTACAATAAAGTAACCGCTTTTATCAGCAGCCACGGCCCATTCATGCCTTGCCTAATAGAGATATAAGTCATGAACCAAGCCAACAATTTACCCAAACTGGAGACTATGAAAGAGTAAACCAGAACGCTCTGTCTCAGATTGCTTCAAAAACAGACCGGGATGACCAAAAACCTTCCATTACATCACCTAGCTATTGGGATTACGAGACTGTTACCCAGAATCCCCTGCACCGGTGACTTGTGAGGTTTCAGCCTGTTAACATTCCAGAGGAAACGAGAAGAACCGAAGAAAAAGAGCGAACTGTCTGTCTTTCTCCCTTTCCTGTTTCCTGCTTGGCCACAACACACGGTCAGTGAAGCGTAAGACACAGTACAGCATGTACAGAGTGTGTGTCAGAGATAAAACAAGATAAAACTGTGCAAGTTCTTTAAATCGCACGGGTTCGTCCCCTTCCACAACAGCAGGATCTGAGAGAACAGAAACATCTGAGCAGTCAATCTCACAATCACAGCATGATGTGCAGAACGTCAACGCGTGAACATTTGCATGCATGCATATGCATGACACACAGAGAATGATGAACGAGTAAAACAGGCTGAACGCTGCATTCGCTCACCTGTGTCGCTCTCTCTGAGCTGAGCTGCTCAGACATGTCGCCATCATTACATCATATCTTTTGCCATGTTTTACGACGATAATGGTGCACTTGGTGTTATGCAAATAGGCAAATTAAGAGAATTTTAGAAACGGATGGATTGTTTTCCGGAGCAGTTGTGCATTAGATGCGCTCTCCAAATGAAATCAGACGCATGAAGAACAGGTGAGCCTCTCCAGAGTCTGCTTGTGCAAGGACAAGGATTTAACGCTATACTGTATATATACTGTACATATAACACAATAGAACTCCACAAAAGCACAACCTATGGATTTTTATTCATACACTGAAATTGGAAAAACAAAACTTTAATAACTTTCCATGTGCTATTTTGATGGAATAATCTATATTAATTGTATAAAAGGAATAATCCACATTAGCTTACAAAGCCATAAAAACATTTTTTTTAATGCCATTAAATGACTTGATGGGTTTGTATTTTAAGTACAAACTTGAAAAAAGTTAACATTTTTAATAACTATTTATATTTTTTTTACTTATTTTGTCTTTAATAAATTGTATCATCTAAACTGCAAGAAGGAAGTCAAAAATAATCAGCTTAATGCAATTAAACGACGTGATAAAAACATTACCAAAAAAAAAAAAAGAATAATAATTATATATATATATATAAACACACACACATTATTTATTTATCATTTTTTCTGTGTCTCTCAGTTGCCTTTCTTTCCATCTCTCAGATTAGAGAGCGTTAAAACAGCCAAAGAGTGAAATTTTCCATCTGATTTGTTTTCTTGTTGTCTTAACTCTCGTTTTGTGACCTTTACAGACAGATAATTCTATTCTGTATTCTGTCCTGCGTCTCATTTGCTGTGGATGTGTGCACGAGTGTGTGTGTGTGTGTGTGTTGACACGATTACTGTGAGCTAATGAATGAGCATGTGAGCACCCTGGACTCCCTCCTCTCTGTTTAGCATTCTCATTATCAGAAAGGCTACATTTGCATCTTAAACACAAATTAAACTGTTGCAAATTGAATTGCAGATTTGTGCCACTGCACACAGAAAGAGAGAGACGGTGAGTGAGTGCTCTGCAGAAAACAGGTGCCGACTGCTGATGTCGTCACACAATCAGACGCTCACAACTTTGGAGGAAAACGACTATTGAGTAGATTAAAGATATTAAACTGCTGTTATGATGAACACACACAGCTGCCGTTCACTTCAAGAACAACACGTGAAAAGCACTGTAATGTTAAAGGAACAGTTCACTCAAAAATGAACTTCTGACTGTTTTGAGGAATGTTTGTAACCAAAGTTGACGCCAGCCATTGAAACAAAATACTATGGAAGTCAATGAGAACCAGTTTGTTTACCAACATTCTTCAAAACATCATTTTTGTGTCCAAAAGAAGAAACTAAAACATGACAGAAATCTTTTTTTTTTTTCCGTGAACTATCCTCTAAGCATGACACAAAAAGCACATTTCTAAGCATTTCTGCATTTTGTATAAAGCCATTGCACGCGAGCATGACACACACACTGAACTTTAGATTAGCAAACAATGCTAATAGTGGTTTACAACAGTGGTGTGGCAGCAGGAGCATGAGAACGAGTGTTTATATCCTGAAGATCCATGACGGTTCAAACTAACTTCAACAAAAGCATCTGCGATTAACCGGACAAGCGGAGAAAGCCTCCAAACAGTGACTCAACCAGACAGACCAGCTCCACTTCTTCACCGCTAAAACACACTCTCACCTTCAGAGTCAGAGCGGTTTTTATTTGCATGCATGACATCAGTGTGTGGTTTTAACCTCTCAAACCTCAACATTTACATAAGATACAGGTTACACATGTAAACACACAGGGCCGCTCTTAAAAACACAGCAACACAACAGTGCCATAGAAAACCCTTTTTCTGTTCCACAAAGAGCCATTTAGTAAAATAACTATTTCTTACCTTCTTATAATCTGAAGAACCTTCATTTGCCACTAAGAAACTTTGTGAAACCGAAATGTTCTTCAGATGTTAAAGGTTCTTTATGGGACCATTTAAACAAAAAAACGAGTCCCACTTTATATTAAGTGTCCCTAATACCCGTGTACTTCCACAGTAACTAGATGTGTGTGTATTAAGTACACACCGGTACACAGTATCTCCAGCTGTAATATTTCTGTAACTACACACATGTAACACCCCTCAGAATGGTGTGTGTAAGTACACATGTGTAACAGGACATTGAAAGTACATGAAAGTACAAATGTCTAACAACACTTTTTGGTAAATAAAGTGTTACACTTTATATTTAAACAGACAATTGCTCTGGATTTATCATGTAGTTATCATCATGATGTTACACAGCAGCGGGCAGTAAATTAGGCTTTACATATAAATTGTGGTTGGTGTCCAGAATGTTACACTTTATATTAAGTGTGCTCAAAACCAGTAAAGACATTTATAATGTTTCAAAAGATTTCTATTTCAACCAGATGCTGTTCTTTTGAACGTTCCATTCGTCGAATGTTCCAGAAAAATACAATGTATCAGTTTTCACAACTATTTGTCAGCACAACGCTAACAATAATTAGAAATGTTTCTTCTTCTTTATTCAATACACAATGTGTAGTATGCAGTAGGCCAGTGCTGTTTCATACAAAGCCAGTAACCTCTAGTTCAATAAACGTATTAACATTTAAAACACGCTGTATTTGTCCATATCAGACCCATCAGATCTGATCTTACTAAGACAACTATCAAATAAACGCTCTAGCGCCAAGAAAACAAACTCGCCTCAAATCTGATAACACACTAAATAACCCAACTCCTTAAACTTCCGTAATGTGTGATGTGTTTTCAGGCTTTATTTCATCCATCAGATTTTATTGGATCATGCATATAATGTTTGGTTAACAGTTCTCCACCCACACCATCCTGATTGCTCAAAGACGTTTCAGATTATTATTTTTTTTAATCCTTGTTAAAGATTTAGATTTTTTCCCCTCTCACATCATTCAATCAGACACATTTATGCTGTAGCCTGTAGCATGTCATTCAGACAGACAGAAAGCGTCCCGGCGTGACGTGTGCCCAGGACGCTCTCTGTGTCTCCTGCAATCAGCTGTCTGACGCCGGCGCAATCAAGACGCTGATTTCTCCGCCAAACCTCCAGCGGTGAAATCAAGCCAGTTGTGGTGTGATTGGCTGCACCCTGCGATCATAAAACTCTCACTCACACAGAGACGAGCAGCTGTAGACTGTGCACTGCAAAAATTACCTGCACTATAAAGCCTTCTATATCATACTTGATATGCAAAGGCCAACATGATCACAACATTGCAATCTATGCCGTCTGTCATGCAAGTAAAAGGCCTTTTAGTATAACAGTACAAACATTCATCCTCAGCTCGAGCTCCATGTGTCTTTTTCTGTCGAATCTATGTTAAAGTAAGAATAACTTTGATAAACTGATGTTTTTCATTCGATCAAGAAACAGTCAGTCCCACACCAATCAAATGCAACATGTTGAATCAGAAGCTGTAACCTATAAAAACAAACAAATCAATTGCTTTAAAAATAAAAACTGTCACAGTGTTTCACTCTTCAGTAACCAGAAACATGCACATCTTTAATCGCTCCAGCCGAACACATCTCTGACAGTCAGTTTATTCAGAATCAATAATAAGCTGGTCTCACTCTATATAAACAGCCAGCAGAGAGTTAAACAGTATCCCAGCATGGCCGTGTTTCTGTGGGTGTGTTTGTGTGTTTGTAGAGCAGCCAGTGACAGATCTGGCCTGCTGCTTTGTTTGCGTCTGGCTGGCACGACCCGTTCCTCCACTCGCCGAGCTCGGGACAATCTCCTGTACTCCGGCCAAACGCCAGCCATAAACCCGTCCGGTGAGAGCCGCAGGGCGCAGGAGGGAGCGAGCGGGCCATGGATAGAGAACTATGCACCGTTGTAAACTGGGACGATCCCACACCAGATCATCCGACCAGAAGCACCACATTCCCCGGCCGTGAGAAACACTCGAGAACCAGAGAGAGAACACAAGCTTCCTGCATCAGTCATTCATCCAATCACACACGCTTTATGTGTATGAATGACATTTGATTACTCATCTATGACTGGGAATAAAAGAATTGGACAGCATACAATGCAATAAAACTGCATGACCAATTATCTGACACTGTACTCATCTATTTCTACAACGCCCACTTCATGAGACCGCTACTGACCTGAATTGCGCGTCTGAAGAAGAAAAAGGGTTCACAAAGTGTGTGTTATGACATTTAAAACGAAACATAACTTGCATTTAAATGCAATTATAAAATTTGAAAAATATATATTCAACATATGCATAAACACTAAATAACGGCAATAAAGTTTTGCATTTAATACACAATTAAATTAAATAAACTTATTTATAAATAAAAATAAATTACTTAAAATAAATGTAAAATTAAAATTAAAGTAGAAATGTATTTAATTAAAATATATTAATATAAAAAATAATATAAATATTAGAATATATCATATTAAAATATTTAAAGCTAAATTAAATATTTAAAATGAAATTACTATAATAAAATAACTTAAGAAAAACACTGGAATAATACACTAATGTTTCTTCTTTGAATATTAATGTTTCTAGTAGTAATGTGAATGATTCAGTGCATTTCACTCCAAAGTAAAGTGAAGTTTGTTGTAAAAATGTAATAACTTTCAGCACCTCTGAATCAACCTCTCTGCCGTGTGGCAGTGTGGGTTGGAAATATTAATATCACAGCTTTTAATGACTTAAAGAACTTATAATGGACTTTTTCGATCAGAAGATGGTGGGTGTAACATAAAAGTCTTTCACATTTTCACAACACAATACATAGTTAATGTATTGCAACTTAAAAAGAAAAAGAAAAAAAGAAAGAGATCTGCACCTCAATAAACACGATGAGCAACTGTCCACCAACATCCCACTTCTTACAAAAACTACAATAACCAACAAATTTCCATGACCTTCTTTGATGAGATGAACAGCCTCTCTCACAGCTCAGCGGGTTAAGCTCAAATTAACGCTGTTGTTGTAGTTTGGCCTCCGCCGCTCGCGTGGGATAAACATTCCCCTTCAGCCCGAGAGAAAACGCCACTGCATTTCATTCGCAGCAAACAATGCTCTGCGGCCTCATCACCAGTGACTCTCCGGACCTCTGACCGACACAAAAGCAGCGAAGACAAAGAGTGAGAGCGAGAGAG